>CAUYQV010166314.1:0-77165 GCA_963574575.1 Galagoides demidoff
ATCATTCTTTTCTTCTTTCTATTAAAATGATGCATATTATATTGATTAATATTTGTATACTGAATCATCCTCACATTCCAGTAATAAATCCTACTTAGTCATAGTGTATGATACTTTTAACATATTGCTAAATTTAGTTTCTAATATATTGTTGAAAATTTTTGCTTTAATATTCATGAAGAATATTGGTCTATAGTTTTCTTGTCTTGTAATAAGGTTAGGCCTTTGTATCAGAGTAATGTTAACTTCATAAAATAAGTTAGAAAGTATTTCCTCCTCTTTATTTTTTTGAAAATTGTAAGAAAGAAGTACTTACTTATTCTTAAAATGTTCGGTAAATTCACCAGTGAAGACATGTGGTTCTGGACTTTACTTTGTTGGGGTATTGTTAATTACTGGTTTAATATCCTTACTGCTTTGTAGTTCAAATCAACACAGGCATAGAGTATGTCCCCTTTGTGTCCTGTTTTTATCTGGTCTGTCTGAGAAATTCATCTATGTATTTATAGATTATTTCTGTTGGTCACAATAAATTATTTCATGCAAACATATTCATGCAATTGCTAATGGATATTGAAAATATTTCCAGTTCACGGTGGCTCACACTTATATTTCTAACACTCTGGGAAGCTGAGGCAGTGGATCGCTTGAATTTGTGAATTCGAGACCAGCCTGAGCAAAAGCGAGATCCTGTCTCTAAAAAATATCCAGGCATTGTGGTGGGCACCTGTTCCTAGTTACTGGGGAGGCTGAGGCAAGAGGATTGCTTGAGCCCAGGAGTTTGAGGTTGCTGTGAGCTATGACCCCACAGGACTCTACCAGGGTGACAAAGTGAAACTTGTCTAAAAAAAAGAAAAGAAAAGAAAATCCAGTTCTTTTAAGTATTATGAATACTTTGCTAGACATTCTGATAAATAAGTTGGGTGAATATATGTATTAATTTGTAGTAGGCAAATATCAATCATCAGTGTGGTATTGTTGAACTAAATAAGTGGAAAATTTAAAAGATAATGATTACAGACAAAAAGTCATGTGCATGGAAAATGTTTCCAAAGCTAGATTGTCCAGACATAGTCGCCTCTATTCTAAGGGCTTCCTAGGCCTTTGTTTTTGTGATATAGTGGTCGTAAGTTTGCCTAGCAAGAAAAAGTTTTGTGGGTCAAAACCAGACAGAGATGTGGTGCCTTTCTTTACTCTTAATTTTGCATTTGAAATAGATAAGAGTCTTTGTAGTATGTTGTCAAGTATAAACACCTTTGTGCTTCCTCTTTGGTCTTGAGCCATGTCAGGAAACTTTGTCCTGACTGATGTTGAAGCCTCACCCCTCTGTGTTCCAGCATGGCACAGTCTTCTCTACCTTCTCTTATGATTTGCATTGGGTGGCAGGGTGTGAGGGGCCTAGATAATGTCAAACCCAGCAGGTACCAGTGGTACAGGATCCATTCTCTGCCATGCAGCTGAGACTGGCTTCCTTGGACTCTCAAGAGCAAGGCTGTGGGTTTTCTGCAAAGGGAATTTCCTCAGGGATTTCAAAAAGAAACTGGGTTCTACTTTGAGCCTAGTGGGGGAATTGGACATTCTTTGTATTATCTGCTCCTTACCCCAAAGGACAAAGAGGATTTTGTACAAAATAAATAAGTGGCAACCTCATGTGGACTGAGACTTAGAAACTGTCAAGGGTTAAAGAATAAATTATATCTTGCCCTGACCTCTATGGGAACTAAACTCATATCATCATTATTTGCATGATGTTCTAATGAACTAAGCTGATCAGTAAGTAAGAAACTAATTTCTGGTTGTTTTTTAAGATTGCACTAAATCAGCTTAAAATTTCACCATAATAAAAGACACAGTTCCCTAGTTCTTTCTTTCTTTTTCTTTTTCTTTTTCTTTTTTTTTTTTTTTTTTGAGATGGAGCCTCAAGCCATCCCTCTGGGTAGAGTGTTGTGGCATCACAGCTCACAGCAACCTCCAACTCCTGGGCTCAAGCGAATCTTCTGCCTCAGCCTCCGAAGTAGCTGGGACCATAGGTGCCGCCACAATGTCGGGCTATTTTTTGGTTGCAGCTGTCATTTTTGTTTGGCGGGCCCGGGCTGGATTCAAACCCGCCACCTTATGTGTATGTGGCTGGTACCTTAGCCAATTGAGCCACACGTGCTGCCCCTAGTTCTTTCTATATCTGCCATCCGTAATCCCTACATCACTCCTTACCTGTTTCAATAAAGTCTATCCAGATGATTTTGAGTTACTTTTTATTTTTTTCTGCAGTTTTTGGCCAGGGCTGGGTTTGAACCCACCCCTTCTGGCATATGGGGCCAGCACTCTACTCCTTTGAGCCACAGGCACTGCCCGAGTTACTTGTTTTAATAATGAAACCCAAAGGCAACAACAAAAACCTACCTTGTTTATAAAAAGCTTGATATTGAGAATGCCTGAGCTCATTCTTGGGTGTTTTGGGAAACTAGAAAAAATCCAGGGCATGTACTCAGTTCAGCTGTCATCATCCCTGCAAGGCCTATTCCAGCCCTGATTAGCTCCAGGCCTTCCTAAGGGATGCAGAAGAAATTCTCTCACTCTAGAACCTTCTCTGTGAATTGTTTTGTTGAAATCCACAGAAAGGAAATAATAAAAACTTTCACCTTCAAGGATGTGAATGCAGTTTTAAAGATCAGTAATTTTTTATTATTTTGTATTTTAAGGAAATGTACCTCACTTTTTATTTAGGCATAGGTACAAGAGGGGAAATGATGTTTTTGTAGTTTCCTAAATATACCCAAGAATGAGCTCAGGCATTCTCAATATCAAGCTTTTTATAAACAAGGTAGGTTTTTGTTGTTGCCTTTTGGTTTCATTGTTAAAACAGGTAACTTATAATCATCCGGATAGACTTTATTGAAACAGTTCACTACAGAATCCAATTAATATGGAAGGTTTTGTGTTGGTCTGATTTTTGTTTAATCAATGATTTTTCTCAAAACTCTTAAGTCTCCCTTAACAGGTGTGTTTAGAGCCAGTACTGTATGTTATCCAGAAGCTTCCTAATATTTTTGCCTTACCTTCCCTCATGGTTAAATCTGCCTCCTATGGAATAATGTTAGAGAATAATGGCTCCTTGTCAGCCCTGAAGACCTTTAAGGAGAATACCTGTAAGACCACTTTTACGCATCCTTCCTGCCTTCTTTTTTATGTGTCTATAATTTTTCTTTTCTTTTCTTTTGTTTGTTCTTTCTTCTTCTTGTCCTTCTCCTTTGCCTCCTCCTCCTCCTTCTTGTTTGTTTTGAGACAGAGTCTCACTTGGTTACCCTGGGTAGAGTACAATGAAGTCTTAGCTCATAGCAACCTCAAACTCTTTGGGCTCAAGTGATCCACTTGCCTTAGCCTCCTGAGTAGCTGGGACTACATTTGCCAACCACAATGCCCAGCTATTTTTAGAGATGGGGTCTCACTCTGGCTCAGGCTAGTCTTGAACACCTGAGCTCCAATCCACCTGCCTCAGCCTCCCAGAGTGTTAACATTATAGGTGTGAGCCACCACACCAGGCCTAAAAAATTATTTATTTTTTGAATAAATAACTTGGCTCCAATCACTATTCTGAAGACTACTCCTGCCATTGACTATGTGCTTAAAATGTTTGTTAAATTGTTTACTTTTTAAAATAAGTAACACAGGTTGGTGTGTGGGATGATGCCTGTAATCCTAGCACTCCGGGAGGCCAAAGTGGGTGGATCATTTTAACTCCAGAGTTGAAGATCAGCCTGAGCAACAGCCAGACGCCTCCCCAATCCCACTAAAAATAGAAAAAGTAGCCCAGTGTGGTGGCGGGTGCCTATAGTCCCAGCTACCCAGAGGCTGAGACAAAAGAGGATTGCTTGAGCCCAAGAGTTTGAGGTTGCTGTGAGCTATGAGCCACAGCACTCTACCAGGGGAACAGAGTGAGATTCAATCTTAAATAATTAAAGTGAACATACAATACAAATACATATTATTTTCTACCCCATCCTCAAAGGTAGTATTCTAGACAAATTGTTCTGCATCTTACCTTTTTATATTATCTTTGGAGATATCTCAATTAGGTTCATAAAAGCTTTCCCTTTTTTTTTTTCTTTCTGAGACAGAATCTCACTCTGCCCTCACAGCAACCTCAAACTTCTGGGTTCAGGTGTTCCTCCTGCCTCAGGAGGAGTGCCAAGTAGCTGGCACTGCAGGTGCCTTCCACAATGCCTGTTTCATTTGTCTATTTTTAGTAGAGATGGGGTCTCACTCTTGCTCAGGCTGGTCTGGCGCTCCTGAGCTCAAGGGATCCTCCTTTCTAGGATTCCCAGAGTGCTAGGATCATAGGACTGAGCCACCCTCCAGTCTCTCTATGCCTAGCACTTCCCTGCCCTAAAGTGCTAGAGATCTTCAGGGCCCCTCCCTTGGGGTCTTGGTTTTTAAAAAGTCATTCTTTGTCATCCAGAGGTGAGTGAGTAGTTGGAAGGACAGAGAAACTGGCATAGGGCAGCATCTAGAACAGTCCTGTAATTGAAATCAAATTCCTCCCTGTTTTGCCCTGAGGTTTCTTGGCCTTGCTTTTGTGAGGATTTGTGTCACTAGGGAAAGCCTTCCTGGATATTGAGTCAGGAGATTCGACATTTTTGGTTTTGACAAACAAAGAAAAAAAAATGCCACAAATATGAAAATACTCTAATGAAAACAACAAATTTTATACTACAGAGCATTACACATTCAAGAAACATCTGTCCATTTTAATTTTGAGAGAACTCAATAGAGTAGTGGTTCTGACGATTGTTTCACACGCAAACAATCCTCACTCTGAAACTAGGCAAAAAAATACTCCTTGCATTTTCTTCCTCTCTGTCTACTTCAGGTTGGGTAATTTCTCATGCCATTAAACTCGACCCCACTCTCGGCACCAATGCTGAAACTTGTCCCTGACAGAGCGTTGGGGTGGGACCTTAACTTGGGTCCCTATACTTGTGCAGTGCCTACTGACCCATTTTAGTAAGCTGAGGCACCTCTGGCGGCAGGTCTCATCTGCCAGGTTCACCCGGCCTCCCTTCACAATCAGGAAAGAGGCAATCATGGTTTGTAAAACAGAACATAACTCTTTTTTGAATCACAGCAATGTGCATTTTATTGGGTTGTCTTTTAATTATTGAATTTTATTTATCATTTAATTAAGCATTCTTTGTACTGTCAATATCGCCTTCCTACCTATGTCTGGTAAATATCTTAATGGTGTCTTGTGATAAAATTCTTAATTTTTATGAAGTCCAATTTATTTAACTTTTAGGTTAATTATTGTGTCTCTGTAAGAAATCTTTGTTTCTCCAAGGTCACGGGAATACTCTATGCTTGTTTCCCAATAGTAACTTTATTATTTAGCATTCATTTTAAGGAATATGAGCAACAGATATGAACAGGCACTTCCAAAATAGAATATATCAATGGCCATTGAGCCCATAAGCATGCCTTGTAATACCTTTGTTTTAACTAGTGGTGAAAATTACCTCAACTGTCTTTGGCAACTGAATTGTGTTGCTGGAAATTATTTTAATACTCTTCTGTGAAGGTTGTGTTTTTCTGGGAGAGGAAGGAGTGGGGTTAGGGTGGGTTACAGATGAAGAAGATAAAAAAACAACTTCTATCTTCAGGATCTTTGGGAATATTTGTACTTCAGAGACAATTTCTTAACCTGACCTTCCTTTCTCTTTCAGTTCCCTCCATCCTTCCAACCTCTATCCCCCAGAAAGACCTTCAGACACTTAGTTCAGAACTGGGCTTGATCTACATGTCTTCTGCTCCAGACTTTTCTACTTGGAGTCAATTATGACCTGACTCTCTTGGATGCTAGATATAGAACTGGAGTCAAATCCATAGCTCCAGCCATAAGATCCTCAAGTTGGGTGCTCAGTTGTCACCAGGTGTCTCAGGCTTATGGAAGATTCTTCTTCATTGGGTTCAAGGGGGAGTCTTCCAGTACTCCAAATTCAGATCTACCTGAGGTGGGACTCCCAAACTTTACTGAAGTCGCAATGGTTCCTGTAGGCACTAGATTTCTGGGGTTCTAGATTTTCTGGTCTGGGCTAGTGGCAAGATTTATTAAAACTTAAAAAGAGAGAAAGAAAATCTTTCAAGTTTTAATTATTTGATGCTGTGGGTTTTATTACATGTTTTCTAGAAAGAGTTAAAAATAAGTCAATTTTACTTTGATTTTAACTTTTTTTATATTGTTGGGTAAGAACAATTGACATGAGATTGACCTTCTACTTTGTGTCAAATTCCTATCTTCTTACACCACAATAATCATCAACAGAGATTTCTGTGAGCAACTGTAAGGTTTGCCCCTCCCGCCCCTCCCCCCCCCCCCCACATACCAAGCAGCAGACACTATGTAGGTATAGGTATCTACCTGGAGAGTATGTTAGAAATTACAGGGTGAGGGCTCAGTCCCACAAAATGCCTCTGCCCCCACCAGCTTTAAGTACTGGCATCTGGAACTTCTGACCAGCCAGCTTTACATTGGGGTTTCTATGACCTCCTCTTTTTGTTAAATTGATTCACTGGAGTGGCTTATAGATCTCAGGGAAACAGCCTTACTGGTCTATTATAAAGGATTTTACAAAGGATACAGATTAAGAAATGTGTAGGATAAGGTATGGGGAAATGGGGGAGTTTCCATCCCTTCCCTGGGGGATGCTCTTCAGGAACCTTCATGTGTTCAACTATCCAGAGACTCCCTAAAGCCAGTGTTCTTGGGCTTTTAACAGATAACTGTGTTGAAATGTGATTAGCCTTCAAGGTTATGGGGCAGGACCTCTATGAAATGTAGTTCTTATAACCAAAATGGGAAAGAGGAGGAGGAAGATTAGATTCCTACCTTGGGAGAGGTGAAAGGAGGACCCAGAAGGCCAGAGAGATTATTTTTACTAAGACCTAAAGCACCCAACATTATAGCAAAAGAATCAATCAGGTGCTTTGGGTATTATGAGCTGGAAACCACGTATGCACCAGAATACCAAACCCTCTTAAGTTTTAAGTGTATCCCTCACTATATGCAAGATATTGATTCTAGAACCACCTGCCTTCACTTCCTCCAGGCCCCACACATTTTCCAAGAACCATCTGTAGTTAGATCTCTCAATCAGCTCTGCCAAACTGACTTCTACGATGTTTTCACATCCTGTGAATATTATATCTTCAATCTGTGCATTTTGTTTAAGAAAAACTGCATATAAGCAAACCGGACAGGTACTGTTCAAACCTGTGTTATTCAAAGGTCAACTGTAGTATTGTAATTCTAGGCACAATGTTGTACAACGGATCTGTAGAACTTACTCATCTTGCATAACCGAAACTTTGTGTTTGTTGATTAGTGGTTCTTCATTTCCCTTTCTCCCAAGCCCCTGGCAACCATGATTCTACTCTGATTTTATGAGTTTGATCATTTTAGGTATCTCAGGTGGAATTAAGCAGTATTTGTCATTTTGAGTGGGTTATTTCACTTAGCGTAGTGTCCTCAAGGTTCATCCATTGCTGCATATTGCCTAATTTCCCCATTTTTGAAAGTATAAACAATATTCCATTCTATGTATGTATGTACTACATTTTTTCTATCCATTAATCTGATGGACACTTAGGTTGTTTCCACAGCTTGACTGTTGTGAATTCATTAATTACAATGAATTTAGGAGTGCTAAGATGTCTTTGAGATCCTGATTTTAACTTTTTTGAGTAAAACTTGGCAGCAGTGATATTGCTGACCCATATAATGGCAATTCCATTTTTGATTTTTTAAAGAACATCCATACTATTTTTCATAGTCAGTGTACCATTTTGCATTTCTACCTATAGGGTACAAAGATTTTAATTTTTTTCCATGCTCACCAACACTTGTTTTGGGGTATTTTTGATAATAGTCATTCTAACAGGTATGAGGTGACATTTCTCCATTGGTTTGCTTCGCATTTCCTGATAATTATATGCAAGGTATTGATTCTAGAACCACCCTCCTGCTCTGAGTAGGGCTTTACAGTAATATGTTGAATAAAAGTGCTGAGAGTGGCATCTTAACCTCATTCTTGATCTTAGAGAAAAAGCTTGCAGTTTTTTACCATTCAATCTAATGTTAAGTGTAGGCTTGTCATACATGGCCCTTACTATGTTGAGAAACACTTCTTCAATACCTAATTTGTTGAGGGCTTTTTTGTGAAAGTGCATTGCATTTTGTTAAGTGCTTGTTTTTCTTGCATCAATTTTTATCTTTCATTCTGTTTATGTGACATATCACATTAATTGATTTTTGTATGTGAACTATCTTTGCATCCAGGAATAAATTCTACTTGTTCATGGTGTATGATTCTTTTAATGTGCTGTTGAAAGCAGTTTGTCAGTATTGTATTGAGGATATTTCCCTCTATATTTTATCATCAGGAATATTGGCCCAAAGTTTTCTTATAATGTCCCTTATCTATCTTTATTTGATATCAGGACAGTTCTGGCCTCATAAACTAAGTTTGGAAGTATTCTATTCTTCAGTTTTGTGGATGCATGTAAGAAGGATTGGCATTAATTCTTTTTAAATGTACTAACCAAGTCATCTGGTCCTGGGCTTTTCTTTGTTGGGAGGTTTTTGGTTACTGATTTAATCTTCATATTAGTTGTAGATCTGTTCAGACTTTTTATTTATTCATGATTCAGTCTTGATACATTGTATGATTTTAGAAATACATGCATTTCCTCTAAGTTGTCCATTTGTTGGCATATAATTATAATAGTATCTTATGATCCTTCCTATTTGTGTAGCATCCGTTGTAATGTCTCCTCTTTTATTTCTGATTTATTTGAGTTTTCTGTCTTGTTTGTTATTCTGTCTAAATGTCAATTTTGCTTACCATTTCAAAAACCCAATCTTGATTTTGCTGAAGTTTTTCTATTTTTAAAATTTTTCTATTTATTTTATTTCTGCTTTATTCTCTATTATTTCCTTCTGCTAAATTTAGGCTTGGTTTGTTCTTTTTCTAGATCTTTGAGGTATAACATTAAATTGTTTATCTGAGATCTTTCTTCTCGTTTAGTGTAGATATTAACATTATAAGTTTCATTATTAACACTGCTTTTGCTGTATCCATAAGTTGTTTGTTTTATTTTTGTTTTTGAGACAGAAACCACTCTGTTGCCCTGGGTACAGTGCTGTGCCATCATTGCAGCTCACAGCAACCTCAAACTCTTGGATTCAAGCGATCCTCCTGCCTCAGCCTCCCAAGTAGCTGGGAATACAGGCCACCTCAACATCTAGCTTTTTTTTTTCTATTTTTAGTAGAGATTGTCTCACTTTACTCAGGCTGGCTTATAACACCCACCTTGGGCTCCCAGAGTGGTGTAAGACACCCTGGCTGGCTACATCCTTAAATTTTAGTATGTTGTATTTTTGTTTTTACTTATTTCCAGATATTTTCTAATTTCCCTTTATTTCATCTTTGACCCATTGGTTGTTCAAAAGTGTGTTGTTTACTTTTCATGTATTTGTGCATTTTCCAGTCATTCTTCTGCTATTAATTTCTGGGTTTATTCTAATATAATCAGAGAAGATACCTGGTATGATTTTTGATCTTCTTAATTTTATTAAGGCATGTGTTTGTGACCTTGTGTGATTTCTCCTAGAAAATGCTCTGCGTATGCCTGGGAAGAATGTATACTGTGTTGCTATGGGGTGGAATGTTCTGAATAGGTCTATTAGGTAAATTTAGTTTTCTTCTGATTTTTAACATAAGGTTAGTATATAGGTGCTACTACTTCCCTACTCAGATCATTCAAGGAAATTATTCTGCTTGTAATTATGACCTCTAGTGTTCACTTTGGTTAATGTCTGTAACTTAAAATACAAAAACTCAAGGAGGGCAGAGACTTGAAATCTCAGAGATTGTAGTTTTTGTACCTAGTGGACCAATAGGATTGACAAGATTCTTCTGATTTTGTGAATTCTCTCAAACTCTTGGAATTAAAGTTAATATGCTGTCTCTTAGATAAAATCAGACTTTATGTCAGGTTCTGCATATTTTGAGAAAATAAATGGTAGAAAAGGAAGTATTTATTGAGAATCTGATGCAAATGACTCATTTTAGATGTAAAATTACTTAATCCTTTTAAAAATGGCCTGAAATGCAATGCATGCTCAACCCATAAATACTTCTCCAGCCTTATTTCAAGCCATATTTCCTTTTGCTCTATATACTCCAGCTACACTGCTCATATGTATTTTTATTTTTTAAGAGACAGGGTCTCACTCTGTCATCCAGCAACATAATCATAGCTCACTGCAGCCTTGAACTGCCAGACTCAAAAGATCCTCCTATCTTAGCCTCCTGAGTAGCTGGGACTATAGGCATGTACCACGAGGTCCAGCTTATTTTTTATTTTTATTTTTTATATTTTGGAGACAGGATCTTGCTATGTTGCTCAGACTTAGCCAGGGGATACTAATTATTTTTATTTACAGGGATATCTCCTACCAAAAGGCCTTTGTATATACCATTTCAAATTTTTGGAAAACTAGTCTGTTCTTTAGACTCTAGGTCAATAAATAATTCTTTAAAGACTGTCCTAAAACCCTTAACTATGTGATATCTGCCTTACTCATGGAAAAATACCTATCTTTTCCTAGCAATTTTAACATTAGTTTGCACGTCAGTTTGATGTTTTTCTCTCTCACAGTGGAATATAAATTCTATTAGGACAGGTGCAGTGTCTGTTCTTGTTCACCAATGAATGGCCACTGTCTATAACAGAACCTAGGTTATAATAGGCTCTCAATAAGTGTTAGTGGAATGAATGGATGACTCTCACTATGGCACTATTAGATATGTATTATTATGCCAATTTTTTTTTGCAGAACATTTCTTTATTATAACAATATAAAAAACAAATTTAAGCCTCTTTGAACATGGACAAATGCAGAACACTTCTTTATTGTAACAATATATCAAACAAATCTAAGCATCTGTAACTACACTATATATGACTGATGGTGTCCTCTACTCACTCAAATTTGAAGGAATAGCTTATAGAATTCACTGACCTTCTTCATAAAGACAATTGATTGAAATACATGGACATGTTTTTGTTAAAAACACATTAAGTATTCATTCTTCTCACTTTGATTATAATCTCAGCATTTTCATACACACTCAGTAAGTAAGCCAAACCTAAGACCTATTATTACTAAAAAACATCACGTTCATATTTGCCAATGGCAACAGTCCTTACAACTTAATTTCTTAAAGAGTAACTGATGGGTCACTGACAGATTTTTGACCAAGTTCCTTTTTTCTTTAGAACAAAAAGAACTTTCACCTGGCCATCTGCCCCAACCCCTAAGATTGACAATGTCTCCTAACTCCTTCAAAAGCACTCTAAACAGCCATTTCCATTTTAATGGTTGGATGCGGATTGTAACCTTCAATCTTAGTCTTCAGCTTTGAAATCATCAATTGTCTCAACTTTTCAAAGGATTTTGAGCTTCGGAATAGGTCTTGCTTCTCTCTGAAGCTGAATCTTCAGCGGCTCCACGTGATTCAGGTAAATATGTGCATCTCCCAAAGTATGTACAAAGTCACCTGGCTTCAGACCAGTGATGTGCGTGATCTTGTACGTGAGCAGGGAGTAGCTGACGATGTTGAACGGCACACCTAGGCCCATGTCTCCTGACCGCTGGTACAGCTGGCGGGACAGCTCACAGTTCACCACGTAGAACTGGCAGAAGGCATGGCACGGAGATAGTGTCATCAGTGGAAGATCTTTTGGGTTCCAAGCACGCATGATGATTCTTCTGTCATCAGGGTTGGTTTTGATGGTATCAATCACTTTCTGCAGTTGGTCAACTCCTTGACCTGAATAATCTGAATCCTTATCTTTGTATTCTGCTCGAAAATGCCTCCACTGGAAGCCATAAACTGGGCCTAAGTCACCTTCTTCTCTTTTGGAGAATCCCAGGCTATCCAAAAAGTCTCGGGGTCCATTGGCATCCCAGATTTTCACTCCCTTGGAAGATAGCTCTTTAGCTTTTGTGGATCCCTTGATAAACCACAGCAACTCCTCCAAAACACCCTTCCAGAACACACGTTTGGTTGTCAGCAGTGGAAATTCATCTCTTAGGCTGTAGCGCGCCTGCATGCCAAACACCGACCCAGTGCTGGTGTCCGTGAGGTGGTCCTTCCTGAAGCCGCTGCTCCTGCGCTGGGGGCGGTGACAGCGGGCGCGGGAGCTCGGAGCCGGCGGCCTATTATACCAGTTTTGAGGGGACTTAATCAAATAGGTTAATTAATTTGGCCAAGAGAAGAGCTTATACACAAGAGAATTACAATTCAAATATATGACAAAGGAATTTTTATTCCAAATACGTAAACAACTTCTATACATCATTAGGAAAAGGATTGCCTAATAAAACAATGGACAAAAGACTTGAATTGACACTGTATAAAATAAAATATCCAGGTTACAGTAAAAATTTGAAAATAATCTCAACTTTATTAGTTATGAAAGAAATGCAAATTGAAACCATAATAGTATGTGATTAGAATGACTAATATGAAAAATACAGAAAATAATAAGCATTTACAAGGATGTGGAACAAAAAGAACCTTCATATGAAGGAACTTGAAAAAGTTCATAGAAAATGTGTATGATGAAAAAACCATGCATAAATTTCAAAATGTTTTTGAAAATGTAAAATGAACTCTTACTAACTTGTTATAACATGTCTGAACAGAATCTAGTTTAAGGTACTAAGAAAGATAACACATCAGTTTGAAAAGAGCCTCTATCAGAGCAATATGAATTCTGCTAAAATTGAAGCAAGAACACTAAATTTATGGTGGATTTTGGGTAGAAGAATGGTGAAATAATTGATGCTTTACAAAAAGTTATGAGGACAATGACTCCAAGAAATCAGCAGTTTACAAATGGATAACTCATTTTAAGAAGAAACAAGGTAATGTTGAAGATAAAGCTCACAGTAGCAGAACATCAATTTGAAAAAACATTAGGCTTGTTTGTGCCCTACTTGAAGAGAACTGATTATTAATGGAAGAAGTAATAGCTATCACCACAGACATCTCAACTGAGTCAGCTTCTACAATTCTGACTGAAGAATTCAAGTTGAGCAAACTTTCCAGGGTGCTAAAACTGTTGCATCCAGATGGACTGAAGACCAGGACATAGCAGTCAATGGAAATTTTAAACAAGTGGGATCAAGATCCTGAAGCATTACCTTAAAGAATTGTAACTGAAGAGGGAACATGGCTTTATCACTATGATTCCAAAGACAAAGCACAATCAAAGCAATGGATACCAAAAGGTGAAGTGGTCCAATCAAAGCAAAAGTGGACTGGTCACGAGCAAAGAGCATGGCAACATTTTTCTGTGATCCTCAAGACATTTTGCTTATTGAATAACATCTGTTTATTATGAGAATGTTTTGAGACTATTAGCTAAATCTTTAGCAGAAAAATGCCCAAAAAGCTTCACTGGGGATTCCTCCTCCAGCACTATAATGCTCCTGTATTCCTCTCACAAAACAAAGAAAAAATTTCAAAAGTTTTGATGGGAAATCATCAGGCATCCATCTTTTAGTCCTAATTTGCTTCCTTCTAGCTTCTTTTTGTTTCCTAATCTTAAAAAGAAAATCTTTAGAGGGCATCCATTTTTCCTTAGTCAATGTAAAAAAGACTGCATTAGGGATACTCATTCTATATTTTAGAATGAGGTGTTGTCCAATTAAAAAATAAATAAAAATAATTGAAAAGACAGTGTTGATATGGTTAAATTCCCAAGACCCTCAGTTCCATAGGGATGGATTAAATGGTTGGTATTATGGCTCATAAAACTGTCTTGAACTTGATGGAGCTTTAGAAATTAAGAAATTTAAAGAAATGTTAAAGACTTGAGTCCATCAAGTCTTAAGACCCTAAGTGTTTTAGC
The DNA here is from genome assembly GCA_963574575.1 of Galagoides demidoff. Taxonomy (NCBI): domain Eukaryota; kingdom Metazoa; phylum Chordata; class Mammalia; order Primates; family Galagidae; genus Galagoides; species Galagoides demidoff. The sequence continues at coordinate 13,978 of CAUYQV010166314.1, forward strand.
AAATTTAGAGGAACTTGCAAAAATGACTCCACTTCTTAAAAGTCTCACTTACTACTGTTGAAATGACAATTAAATTTGAACGTAAGTTTTGGAGGAGAAAACATTCAAGCTACAGAAATCCCTATAGCCCACAGACCACTGAAATTATTTACCCTGCCCTGCCTTGCCTTTCCCTAATTAATTAATGTTAATTGTTAACATTAATCAAATGTTAAATGTTAAGAAATGAAGTTTATATTTTTTACTTTTATCTTTTAATTTCATTTCCACAAATGTTTTGAAGTCACCACATACACTACTGGAGGCAATTTAAAATGGCACAACTACTTTGAAAAATTCTTTGAAAATATCTAATCAACAAGACATATGTTAAGTCTGTCACTCCTTTTTATATTCCCTATGGAAGTGTATTCATATATTTACCTAAGACAATGTTCTAAGTAACACAATTTGTAATAACACTTGAAAATGTCCAAGTTTGTGTCTAAACTTAAGAAGTTAGACACAAAAGTATACATACTACGTGATTCTATTTGTGTACATTTAAATGAGAGTATTCTTTGCTCTTAGAAATCAGTATGGTAGTTACACTTAGAAGCAGCGGCAAACAAGGAAAAGGAATCCACTTAACACAGGTGTATTAATCTGTGTCTGATCAGAGGGAAACCACACAGCAACTTGAGCAGGGAAAGTTTAATATAGGATTTATTAACTACATCATAGTATTAGAGTAAGAAGTAAAGAGAATTCTAAAGAATATAGGCCTGGCCATCATTAGGAATAACTGCTACCCCTAGGACTGAGTCAGAACACAAAAGGAAATATCCCTTACCCTACTAGAGTTGGGAGCCAAACCTAGTTAGGAAGGACAGAATAGTCACTGTGGTGCCCCAGCGAAGTGGGCAGGACATGTGCCCTTTAGGGTACTGGGAGAAATTGTTCATGGAGAGGTTTGTCGATAGAGGTACTTTAAAGGAAGTGCCCAAAGCACAGGAGTACTGGAGAAACCCCTCAGGCTATGGCAGCCCGCCCTTTGAGCATACCCTAATTTAGCACCAAAATCATTTCCTCTGGCATGATTCTCCAGTGCCCTCTATTGACAAAATTTAACATTGTGCCACTTGCAAAGTGCCCAGATCCATTTTCACGGTATTGGGGCGGGGGGGCGGGGAGTGAATTTGTAGCGAGGTGCTATAGAGATAACTTGTACCGTTCACCCCTTGGACTACTTAGGTTAGTTTCCATATTCATTCTTCGGCAGAGATTTGAACCCCTGTACGACAATAAAACCATAATTATTTTTATCTAACAAGACACACTCATTCTTTTCACAAGTGGAGATGGTCTTACCTTTTCCTCCAAAGGAGCCACCAAACAGTCCCTAGAGACATTACATCCATTGCAGGCTATAACAATTACTTCACAAGTTCAATGGCAATCTCTCTGAACATTCCATCATCTGAAGAATAAATTGTAACTTAATTTCTAGCAACTTGTGTGCAAAATACAATGGCAAAGAGAGAAAAGAAAATAGTTACAAATAGCAAACATGCAAGGCTACTATAGTCCTGTTTCGGTAATTGATCATGAGGCTATATTGATATCTGTGTCTTCCTTCTTCAACTCTTGTTTTATACTCTTTCATTTGGTAGTTGGTGCAGCCACCACAGGAAACATAAAAGAGGCTCAAGAAAATGAAGTTTATTAAACTTGTAGATCCTAGAGACAAGAGACATGGCTTGCTATGCCCTGTCACATGAGAAAGACATTAGGGTGATCAGGTGGGGGAACACTAGAACAGGGAGAAAGCATTAGGCCAGAGTCTTTATTAGGGTTTGGAGGGAAAGGCAAGGCAGGGCAAGGGGAATAATTTAATATTCACTAGCTTGAATAATTTCAGTGGGCTGTGATCTATAGGGATTTCTATAGCTTGAATGTTTTCTCCTCCAAAACTCATGTTCAAATTTAATTGTCATTTTTAACAATATTAAGTGAGACTTTTAAGAGGTGGAGTCATTTCTGCAAGTTCCTCTAAATTTTCCGAAAGAGTTAGGGTCTTAGGATTTAAAGGCTTAAGACAAATGTTCATTTTCAGGGAAGGAGAAAGAAAAAGTGCCGAATTTCTTTCGATTGTTCCAAATTTAATCACACTTTTGTATTCTTGTTCAAGTGCAGAATCCCTGATGTAGGTTTAAGAGCTGACTTTCAAAAGTTGAGATTCTTCTCTGAGCTTCAGCAGAAAAGAGCAAGAATAGACTGTCCATTTCCCCAGTAGTCTCAAAGCGGATCCCTGTTTTTTGCAAGAAATTTCGGAGAAAACTCCCTTTGCCGAAAAACCTGCTAGTTCTCTCAGGACTCCAAGGTAGCTCGGGCGGGGTTCTGGGTTTTAAGGGCCTTTTCAGGATCACTCCCCTCGCCCCCCCACCCCCCCACCCCCTTCCCCTAACCCTGACCCTTCAGAGCGCACGGACTCCGGGGAGATCAGAGCTGCAGGTTTTCTAGCGCTGAGAGTTATGATGTCGAGGAGTTAATTCAGTTTGTGGCTGTATGATGGAAGAGGGATGAAGGATCACGTGTTTGAGAAAACAAAGATTCTACGCTGTGTGCTTGAGACTACAAAGATCTCAATTCGTTCAAATGGAAACTCTGCCAAGTGAAGTCAAAAGTTGAGAGAGGAAAAAAGGAAAACATAATGTTTCCGCCCGGTTTCGAACCGGGGACCTTTCGCGTGTTAGGCGAACGTGATAACCACTACACTACGGAAACCAACTTGCATGCGTTCCTCTTTTTTATCCTTTAATAGACTATGCCTAGATTCTCTTTTTTTTTTTTTGTGCCCCAGAAAAATTTTCAGATTATAGTGAACTTCTCTTTCACATTTGCCATTTGTAACATACAAACTTGACCTAATTTGACGGAAATTTGATAAACAACTGTTTTGTACTTTTTTTGGTATAACAAAATATATTTCCCAGTAGTTAAAAAAAAATAGGCACAGAACTGATTTTGAAATAATTGACATTATGGTTCAGACATCTATGAATCTATGAACGAATTGTTAAACCTTATGATAATATTTAGATATTCTTCTCGTTGTTTTGTATCTTTAAAAATACATATTAGTTTTCAAATCTATGTTTGTTTTAATGTTTAGTTGTGACGAATTAACAATTTCAACGATAATTTAGAAGAGTTCTTATAAAATTGGGTCATTATGCTCCCCACAACAAATATAAGTTAGTAGTAACGTGCATATTTATGTTTCTTAGCACAAAAGAAGAAAATAAAAATCATTTTTTAAAACTAAACATAAACGAATATTGCATTGGAAGATAACTCCGTAGGAAGTTAAAATTTAAGAAGGAAAAATCAACATTTCAAGTTATAGAAGAATTTGATCACGTATGTTTTTCTATACATGATGTTCGTATCAATTTGTTCTCTTATAACCTATTGGATTTATTTTTAAAGAATGCTAGAGTTTTATATTTAAATGTCAATAATGATAATATGAGGAAAACGGTATCCGGTCGAAAAACTTAATTTAATTATGAAATATTAGATGTCAAATTAAACTTGCCCGGGTACTTTTTTTTTTTTTTAATGAGTGGGTAGGTTAAAGAACAGAATTGACTTTGTAGCAAAAAGCCTTAGAGAAACTACTCTTATCTTAGATGTTTCAAAACAGGCCTTACTGGGATGCTTTCAGAGGCTTCAAAGGTTGTTGGAAACCCTGGGGACACGCAACTCGTGTGACGTCATACTCCCTTAACTTGTCATCCTCATTTCTGGAACAGTCTTTCCTAGGCTTGAGCTGAGTTGGATGTTCTCCTTTCCGGAACAGTCCAACTCCTTCGTCCTAATTGAGACAGCCTTCCTTGGCTTGAGCTGAGTTGGATTTTTTTGGGGGGGCGGGGGGGGGGATGTTCCCTAGGGACAGCGACCAGTCAGTTCCTTGAAAGGCCCAGAAGGGTGGCCTGATACACAATATACAACCACATACGTGCGGGCACACACACCTCTCCTCGCTAAACATGCTCCACTCAATCGGTATTCCACTCTGTGCAGTGTGTGTGCACCACGTGGGTGGAACTTTGGAGCCGGCAGCGGAGTCCATAACCACTGGGTCTGGAGAGGTGGATCCTTGTCGTAGTTCCAAAAAACATTTCTCCTTTGACAACTTCTCGAGTAATAGAGAGACAGTCTTTGGAGATCTTGGACGTAAAGCCGGCAGAAGATCTAAGAGAAAGTTTGTACAATATGGCCAAATTAACCAACTGTGTCAAACATTCTCCGGGGAAGTCCGAGGCCTCGTGGTATTCCAACTTTTTCCACTTTGCCTCCACCACTCCCATCCTTTTTCTCATAATTAAGCAGGTCAATATAATAAGGTAGAACATTTCTCTGGTAATGACTACGTAACAACTTAAACGGATTCTGGGCTAGTCTTCCACGTGCTCTAATTAGAAGCGGAGCTTTGTTCATTCTAGAAATCTTTGCAGACTTTTTTTGCAGAAAACCCTTCAGTCCCACAGCCTGCATTCTGATGGGAACCACATTTTCATCAGAGATGTGCACACCAGAGATATGCTTCTTCCTGTTGACATCATTCGGGGTTCCCTTGGAATCGCAAACAAGCAGAAGGGAAGGGACTGCACAGCGGGAAAGGAAAGTATGCGGATCTCGGTGTCTCTAAGATTCAGGTAACCTGATGTCAAGTCCAGGACAGCAGAGAAGACAAAAAGATACAGTTCTAATCTAAAAAAAAAAAAAAAATTCTTGTGGGGTTTCAAACCAAGGATCCTTACTGGATTGGGCAGATGTTATAACCAAAACACTAATGGAACTTGTCTTTGGTCTGGTGTCTCTTCTGCAGAATAGAAATCACCTTTTTCTAGATATTCCAGTTCTATAACTTTAAAGCTGTCCTTTCTTCCAGGAAATTACCACAGCAGTGGTATGCTTCTTGCCCTTTCACTTTTAGGTACTAAAATCAACAGCACAATTCCATTACTCCATTATTTACAGCCATTAGTATTTATCTACAAACTGTACCCACCCCAGCTTTTTTTTTTTTTTTTTTTGCAAATTCAAGGCAAGAAAATCTTAGGTAGATGGAAGAAGAGGAGGATTTGATTTGTTAAAAACTCTGCTGTAGTGTCCTGATCTTGTTCATGCAGCTCACTCTGATGTTTACCTTTCTGGTACCAGGAAATGGCCTTTTAGGAACCAGGAACTGCAGGACTATGCAGTGACCATTTGCACTTCTTGCAGAGCAGGGGCACAATGGGACCCACTAATGTCAACCTGATTTCAGAATCAGATACATTGAGAGATGCTCACAGGATTACAAGACTGGACTAAATGTCACAAATAATTCCATCTTTGGAATGTGACAGTTCAGTGCTATTTATTTGGTTTAGAAGAAAAGGATGAAAACTCTAGTTTATATTTTTTTGTTTGTTCTTCTGTCCCTTGTCCCTGTCTCCCCTCTATATGCTTTCCCCATGCAGCTAAAAGAAAGCTAGTGATTCTTCCAGATTCCTCTTTGTGACTTCCCTTTGCAGATAAACACCACACATTCACTGTGCTTTGTGTAGAGATGGTGGTTAGTCTCCCAGACAAGTCAGGAGAAAGTCTGTGCTATTTCCTCTTCCTTGCAAGTGTCCTAAGAACAAGAGTGGCTTCTCATCTTTAAGTAATGTGAGCTGGACCATAGACTGATGGATGTTGTAGGTAATGGTCAAAAAATAAAAATAAAAAAAGGACTGTGCTTCCCAATTACAAAGAGCAGCAATAATGATCCTTAAAAATATTAAGCTAGGTACCTCTGTCTGTTAATAAACCCACAAGAGGAAATTCTCTGTTACACTACAGGAAGCCAAATATGGAGACAAAAGTATTGCAAGGAAGAAAGGATTTATTGCAGAGGATGTCAACTGGAGGTAAGAGGAATAAACTGCCTTAAATCTGCCTCCCCAACCAATGGGGTTAGGGGGTTTCCTGGTGGTGAAATGAATAATGCAGGAGGGTAGTGAACATCATTATATGTTTATGGTGAAGTACAGGGCACACATGCTCAGTGAAAAATGTTAGTACATACAGTTCAGTATCTAAAAATGTTGGATAAGTCCCTCAGTAGGGATTTTAGTAGTACAATGAGGTGGGTGTTGATATCAGTCATTTTTTAAGCCTTGTGTGGCAGGCTGGATGTAAAGAATAGGCTGTTCAGCTGTTCCTTGGACACAATCTGTAGAGTGGGGTGTCACTCTGTCTGCTCTAGACAAACAGGTAGTCAAAGTCTTTATAGTTATCTTGTGGGTGCAAGGAGATTCTGCTGTTTCTGGGAGAGAAATTGAGAAGGAATGTATCAGTACAACAGAAAGTTACAAAGTTTTGGTCAGCACATCTTCCTGAGTCTGTTAAACTCTATTTTCTTTTCTGCCTATTTAGAAACTATAGTTGCTAGGTTACTGGAGTTAAGATAAAACTCACTGTCTGTGGTACCACCAATTTAAGGCCACTTAGAATAGCTATCTCCAACCACAATGTGAACACTGAAAACTCACTTAAAACATAGGAGAACTTTTAAAAAAACTGTAAAGTTAGTTTGTTTTTCTTGCTTATTGAGCCAGTTATATGCCCTCTCCTGAGAGATTCTAATCTTGGCCTTCCACAAGGACAAGGGACACTTGGAGTTATGCTAATATTAGTAGGGCATAAATGATAAGGTAAGTGTTTCAACTGTTGGAACTTCCACAGTTGGAATCCTGGACTTTTTCTGGGGATATAATTACTGAAAAAAAAATTCACTGATCTTCACAATATGCAGAAGAATCTGTCATTAGATTCTAAGGCCATGTGTCATGGCTTACTCCTGTAATCCCAGCTCTCTAGGAGGTTGAGGTGAGTGGATTGCTTTGAGCTCAAGAGCTGGAGACCTGCCTGAGCAAGAGCAAGAACTGGTCTCTAAAAAAAACTAGCCAGGTGTTGTGGCAGGTGCCTGTAGTCCCAGCTACTTGGGAAGCAGAAGCAAGAGAATCACTTGAGTCTAAGAGTCTGAGGTTATTTTGACGCTGTGGCACTCAACCCCTGGGCAACTAAGTGAGACTCTGTCTAAAAAAAAAAAAAAAAAAAAAAAGCTGTAAAACAGGTTTTGCACCTTACTTTGAAACCCTGAAACCTGAAAAGGACAGTTGCACAAATTAGTATGACATTGCTGAAAATATTTCTAGGTTGTTAAAAGCAAAGAAATTTTTATTAATGGCAAAAAACTCAATAAACTTAAAATTAACCTCCACTCAAAATACTTTCTCTCCTTCTTTGCTATAAGTTTAGTGGTTATTTGGATTTACCTTAAGTATTATCTTCCCCTGGGCATTTTTCTCAGACCAATGTGAGTTTGATATACTTCCTATGTTTTTCTTTGTTATAATAAAAATTGTACAGGTGTGAGTTTCTACTTGCAGGAAAGGTAAGACCTTACTCTTAATAATCTAAGTCTTATGGATTCAAGACCAGCCAGAGCAAGAGCGAGACCCTGTCTCTAAAGATAGCCGCGTGTTGTGGTAGGAGCCAGTAGTCCCAGCTATTTAGGCTGAGGCAAGAGAATCACTTGAGCCCAAGAATCTGAGGTTACTGTGAGCTATGATGTCACAGCACTCTACTGAGGGTGACAAAATGAGACTTTCAAGAAAACAAACAAACAAACAAAAACCAATCTAAATCTTAGATTTTACCATATGGACATTAAACAAATATTTATTTCTATATAGGCTTTTTGACTAGTACTCAGCAATCCCACTTCTAGGAATGTCTCTCAGTGAAATTCCAGCTTCATTCTTTTGTGGCTTTATGGAGACTAGTCCATGAATTTGACTAGCAGATAGCTGAGGCTACCTATGTGTCCATCACCAGAATGAGTAATTACTGCAGTTGCTATGAACCTCATACTATACAGTAGTTACAACTAATGAAACAAATGTGTATATATCAAGAGGGGTAGATTTTTCAATTTCAAGTAAAAACTAACCAAGAAACAAAAAACATAGCAGGGTTTACATCATAATACCAAAATTAGAATCACAGAGATATACAAAAAACAGATGGGTAGGACAATAACCAAATGACCAATGCCTGGGGGAATGATGGGAAATTGTGTGAAGATGAGTAGGAATGGAGGTAAGTGATCTAATTGGCCTCCTCACAATCTCTTAGAAGACACTCTGCTGGCCTGGAAAATAACTGGTCACAGGCAGACCCCTCCCCTCACCTCATTCACAATATCTTTCTGCTTGGCATTTCCCTGACACAAAATGGTGCAGCTCTCTATGGCCCCTCCCCTGGGATCCTGGTGTCTAAAATGTCATTCTTTGTAATCAAGAGGTGAATGTCTGGGTGTGTTGGAAGGACAAAGAAACAGGCATAGGGCAGTACCTAGAATAGTCTTGAAATTGAAATCAAATTCCTCCATATTTTGCCTAAGGTTTCCTGGCCTTGCTTTTGTAAGAATTTCTGTCACTGGGGAAAACCTTCCTAGGTCTTCAGTCATAATATTTGTTATTTTTGGTTTTGATATGGAAGAGGGAAAAAATGGTGCAAATATAAAATTGGTCTAAAGGAGAAAACCAAATTTCTTAATACCAAGTATGGGTATCCATACTTCAAAAAAATGTTAAATGTCCATTTAAAATGTTAGAGATAACTCTTGGGTAAACAGTGCTCTTTGAGGTATAGTGATTCTCTGAAATTAGGTGGAAATACTCCTGAAGTTTCCTCTCTCTTTCCTCTTTTCCCTCATCCCCTTTCATCCTCATCTCCCTGTCCACCCCTTCCATCTCTCCTCACTTGCCTTTTCTCCCTTTCCCTTTTGTTTCACTATGAATACTGAAAGTTGTTCCGCCTTGGGAGCCTATCTTTTCTCTGCCTGGGGGGTGGGGGGTGGGGGGGTGGGGGTGTGGGGGTGGGGGGGGTTGGGTCACTGACTTGTGTGCTGTCTAACCTGGGGTTAAATAGGTTGCTACACTACCTGAGGCACAGATTGCATATGTCTGGATATACCTGGCTACCTTTCATCACAATCCAGCTTTTTGGATTTATAAATCATAAGGTTACCATGATTTATAAAACAGAAAAGAGCTTGCTTTTGAATCACAGTGCTGCACATTTGACTTTTTTATTACTGATTTGCATATGTCATGTAATTAAAGGTTTCTGGGAGGGGAGGGTGGGTGTAAGGAGGTACATGTGAATCTCTCTAAATGTAGATTATAAATGTCTTAACACAATAACTAAGAAGAAGACATGAAGGCTATGTTAACCAGTTGGATGAAAGTATTTCAAATTGTATATAGAAACAGTACACTGTACCCCATGATAGTATTAATGTATACTGCTATGATTTAATAAAAAAAATGAAAAAAATAATTAAAGATTTTTTGTCAGATAATTGTATTGCAAATATTTTCTGCCTCCCTGTGGCAGGAAACATCTTAATGGTGTCTTGTGTCAAAATCTTCAATTTATGTAATATTTATTTAGTATATTTACCCCTTTTTTTATTTCTTTAAGAAATCTTTGTCTCTTTAAGTTCATGAGGTAGTCTATACTTTTTTCTTTTTTCCAATACTGCTGAAAAAATGACATTTTGCATTTAGCAATATGAGGCAAATTCAGGCATTTCCAAATAGAATTTATCAATGGCCAATCCAAACAGTGGATGTTTGTTTTAATGATGATTAAATGATGATTAGTGATATTGAACATCTTTTCATATACTTGTTGACTATTTGTATTATCTTCTTTGGAGAAGTGCCTATTAAAGCCTCCTTTTTTTTTTTTTTATTGTTGGCGATTCCTTGAGGATACAAAAAACCAGGTTACATTGACTGCATATGTTAGATAAAGTCCCTCTAGTCTCTTTTATTTTTAACTTAAAAAAAAAATTTCCCCTCCAGGAATTGTGTCCATTTGGATCAAGTCTCTTTTAGTTCATTTTAAAATCAAGTTATTCTTTCTGCCTGTGGATGCTGCCGAGGAAGCATCATTAAATTCTCTCTTCCCACTGCCATCATGTCTAAGTCAGAGTCTCCTAAAGAGCCCGAACAACTGCGGAAGCTCTTCATTGGAGGGTTGAGCTTTGAAACAAATCCTGATGAGAGTCTGAGGAGCCATTTTGAGCAATGGGGAACACTCACAGACTGCGTGGTAATGAGAGATCCAAACACCAAGCACTCCAGGGGCTTTGGATTTGTCACATACACGACCGTGGAGGAGGTAGATACAGCCATGAATGCAAGGCCACACAAGGTGGATGGAAGAGTTGTGGAACCAAAGAGCTGTTTCCAGAGAAGATTCTCAAAGACCTGGTGCCCACTTACCTGTGTAAAAGATCTTTGTTGGTGGCATTGAAGAAGATATTGAAGAACACCACTTAAGAGACTATTTTGAACAGTATGGGAAAATTGAAGTGATTGAAATAATGACTGACTGAGGCAGTGGCAAGAAGAGGGGCTTTGCTTTTGTTACGTTTGATGGCCATGATTCTGTGGATAAGATTGTCATTCAGAAATACCATACTGTGAATGGCCACAACTGTGAAGTAAGGAAAGCCCTGTCAAAGCAAGAGACGGCTAGTGCTTCATCAGGCCAAGGAGGTCGAAGTGGTTCTGGAAACTTTGGTGGGGGTTGTGGATGTGGTTTTGGTGGAAATGACAACTTTGGCTGTGGAGGAAACTTCAGTGGTCGTGGTGGCTTTGGTGGCAGCCATGGTGGTGGTGGATATGGTGGCAGTGGGGATGGCTACAATGGATTTGGTAATGATGGAAGCAATTTTGGAGATGGTGGAAGTTACAATGATTTTGGCAATTACAACAATCAGTCATCAAATTTTGGACCCATGAAGAGAGGAAATTTTGGAGGCAGAAGCTCTGGCCCTTATGCTGGTGGCAGCCAATACTTTGCCAAACCAAGGTGGTTATGGTGGTTCCAGTAGCAGCAGTAGCTATGGCAGTGGCAGAAGGTTTTAATTATTCCCAGGAACCAAAGCTTAAAAGGAGAGGAGAGCCAGAGAAGTGACAGGGAAGCTACAGGTTACAACAGATTTGTGAACTCAGCCAAGCCCGGTGGTGGCAGGGCCTAACTGCTATAAAGAAGACATGTTTTAGACAATACTCATGTGTATGGGCAAAAAACTCGGGACTGTATTTGTGACTAATTATATAACAGGTTATTTTAGTTTCTGTTCTGTGGAAAGTGTAAAGCATTCCAACAAAGAGTTTTAATGTAGATTTTTTTTTTTGCACCCATGCTATTGATTGCTAAATGGAATATAGTCTGATCATGATGCTGAATAAATGTGTCTTTTTTAAAAAGATAAAATGAAATCAAGTTATTAGTTTTGTTTTTGCTATTAAGTTAGTATATATACACCCCAGATCAGATATATGCTTGGAGTTACGATGCCTCCAGCTTTGTTTTTCTTCCTCAAGATTGCCTGACTATTTAGGGTCCTTTGTGATTCTTCATAGTGTTAGCCTTTTTAGATTTGTTTGGGACTTCCTTTGGACTGGTTACCTCTACTTTCTTTGGAATGGGAGTGGACATCCTATACCCGTTCTACAATTATATTTTGGAAGCACCTCATAATTTGTTTACTTTCACTATTTCACAGTAGAGAGAAATTTTGCTTCAGGATGAACTGTACCGTGAATCTTATTATCTCACTTAGAAGATATTTAGATGAGACTTGGGACTTTTAACTTTAGAATTGATGCTGGAGAAGATAATAATTTGGGGACTCCTGAGACAAAATTAATATATTTTTGCATGTGAAAAGGACATGATTTGGGGCAGGGGTGGAATGCAATGGGCTGAATATGTGTGTTTCCCCAAAATTCATATGTCAAAACCCTAATCCCAATGTGATAGCATTAAGAGATGAGGATTTGGGAGTATTATAAAGATGAAGATGTAGCCGTAAAGATGTAGGTCATGAAGATGTAGGCTTCATAAATGAGATCAGTGTTCCAGAGTGCTAGCTAGTTCTTTTTCCTCAATACAAGGAGGCAAAAAGAAGTCAGGTGGCTGCATCCTAGAAGAAGGGACTCACTAGTACTCAACCATATTGTCACCCTGATATTTGGACTTTCAACCTCCAGAACCCTGAGAAATAAATACCTGGTGTTTAAGCCACCTGATTTATGATATTTTTTATAGCCATTTGAATTGACTAAAACAATTTTGGGTGTCAGCTATAAGAAATTATCACAAACCTGGTGCTTAAAACAACTCATTTGTTCTTTCTTTCTTTCTTTTTTTTTTTTTTTAAGACAGTGTCTCACTATGTCGCCCTCTGGAGAGTGCCCATGGTGTCATGGCTCACAGCAACCTGAAACTCATGGGGATAAGAGATTCTCTTGCCTCAGCCTCCAGAGTAGCTGGGACTATAGCCACAATGCCTGGTTATTTTTTAGTTGCAGTTGTCATTGCTGTTTAGCTGGCCTGGGATTTGAACTGGCCAGTGTCGGTGTATGTGGCTGGCACCATACTATGGGCACAGAGCAACATGTTTGCTCTCTTATAGGTCTGGCAATCAGAAAAAGTCTGAAATTAGTTTCAGTGGGCCCAAATCAAAGCGTCAACACAGGATCTCAAACACCCTTCCCAAAGCTCCAGAGGAGAGTAAGTTTCCTTGCCTTTTCCAGGTTCTACAGAGGCATTTTTGGGTTTATAATTCCTCTCTTCATTTTCAAAGCCACCAATATAGAATCTCTTGATTCAGGGTCAAGTTCCTTTCTTTTTCTTTGTAGTTAAATCTCATTCCCTTGGCTCAGCGCCTGTGGCTCAAGTGGCTAAGATGCCAGCCACATACACCTAAGTTGGCAGGTTGGAATCCAGCCTGGGCCCACCAAACAACAATGATGGCTGCAACCAAAAAATATCCGGGCCTTGTGGCAGGCACCTGTGGTCCCAGCTACTTGGGAGGCTGAGGCAGGAAACTTGCTTGAGCCCAGGAGTTGGAGGTGGCTGTGAGCTGTGATACGATGGCACTCTACCCAGGGGGATAGTTTGAGGCTCTGTCTCAAAAAAAAGAAATCTTGTTCCCTTCCTCCTATTGCTATCATAGTGACTGGGGTCTCAGCTTGATGAGCACCATCAGCTTGGAGCAGAGTGTGGGGTCCTTAGCATTCTGGTGACATTCTGGTCTAAGGCCTTCTGGTCTTAGAACACTGGCATCTTGCATGCCACCTACTATCCCTTAGGCCAGTGCTTCACCAGTGGCAGGGGCTATGCAGGCTTCCATTGCCTGCCTAACATGCATAGTATATTTGATACAAGCACAGGGAACCTGTGTCTCTGTTCTCTCTGCTGCATCTGGCCAAGGACTCCACAGCATTCTTAGGGCAGCTTAAGAGCCTTTAGGTTTATTGAATTGCACAGATCTGGAAACTGGGGACCAGGTATCTAGGCTCATACTGTACCTGGCCTTGGAGGTCCAGGTTCATAGTTCCCTGAGCTAGTTGATCTTTCCATCCCCAGTCCTGCATCCAGGTGGGGAGTTGAGCCTGAGCTCTACAGCACATAGGAGTGTTGGGAACTAAGAACTGAAGACCCAGGCAAAGACTCTGGGGCTGGTAGGGTTACTCAGCTGCTACTATTTATTTTAAGCAGCACTGTGAAACTGGAGAAGCATGAGGTGGAGGAGTGGAGGAAGGGAACGTGGAGTATGCCAACAGGAGAGCCTTGCCCTGGCAGGGCCATAAGGATCCAGGTCATTCTTTTGGTGTCAACTGCAGCCTGGCAGTAGAAGGACAGGGCTCCAGAAGCCAGTGGGAAGAGTTAGAAGAATTTATTGTTTTTAGGTGATATTTAAATGGACTTATTCCTGAAAGTCACATTCATTTATTACCAATTTAAGTGTCATTGTAAGTACTCATTTTGTACATATTTAAAAGCTACTTGTGGGCCTGCTTGGCTGGGTGGCTCACGCCTGTAATCCTAGCACTCTGGGAGGCCAAGACAGCAGATAGCTTGAGCTCCAGAGTTTGGACCAGCCTGAACAAAAATGAAACCTTGTCTCTACTGAAAAGAGAAAAATTAGCCAGGCTTGGCGGTGGGCGCCCATAGTCCAGCTACATGGAAGACTAAGGCAGGAGGATCGCGTGAATCCAGGAGTTTGAGGTTGGCTGTGAGATAGCCTGATGACTAGCACTCTAGCCTAGGCGACAGAGCAAGACTCTGTCTCAAATAAAATAAAATAAAATAAAAAACAAAAGCTACTGTGTCTCAAATTCTTACCAGAGTGAGATGCCCCAGCTTAGTCTTTTTGACATAAATCTTTACTCATAAGTTAGGTTACATGTCATAGCATTTTAAATAAAAATCCATCATTTGGATGCATTAAAATATTTGTATCCAGGCTGGTGCGGTGGCTTACGCCTGTGATCCTAACACTCTGGGAGTCTGAGGCAGGCGGATTGCTTGAACTCATGAGTTGGAGACCAGACTGAGCTAGAGCAAGACCCTGTCTCTAAAAATAGCCAGTGTTGCGGCAGAAACCTATAGCCCCAGCTACTCAGGAGGCTGAGGCAAGAGAATAGCTTGAGCCCAAGAGTCTGAGGTTGCTGTGAGCTATGATGGCTCCGTACTCTGGGGAGGCGGGAGGAAGGTCCAGAACAAAGTGAAATTCTGTCTCCAATTAAAAGGCTCTCCTCTATAGTTTTATGAAATTTAGAGCACATCTAAAATAAAATTAATTTACTTTTTATTATTAATTCGTTATAATTAATTCAATTATCTTCTTTTAGAGTATTATTTCAACTATCCATTGCCATAAACCAATTTAAAAAAATTTTTGGGGGGGACAGAGTCTCATCTGTCTCATTCTGGTAGAGTGCTGTGGTGTCATATCTCACTGCAACCTCAAACTATTAGGCTCAGGCAATCCTCATGCCCCACCTTTTTGAGGTTTGTGGTGTTATATTAAGTCCTTTAGTTATTTCTGCTAAAGAAAAAAATTACTCATGACACTAGTTAAACACAGGAAGGCAGATTTTATTCAAGGAGACTACACAGTAGAGGTTTACAGTAGGGAAGAGAGATTGGGTTCAACTCCAAGTACAAAAAGGACAAGTGGAAATTGTCAAGGATATGAGTGGAGGTCAGTGGATGAAAAAGTACTAAGAGGTAGAGTAATTCTTCACTAACTGATGCAAAAGTATTTTTGCTAAAGATAGGCTAATGAGATAAATAAGATATCAAGGGTGAGGCATGAGGTATTTGATCAGCTATCCAGGCTTAGCAGACCAAACTGAGGGATTTTTGGATAAACTGACTCAGCAGAATTCTTGCTAAAACCCGAATAAATGAGCCATATATGAAACCCAAGGTCTGGGCTTTGAGTGCTAATAAGACACTGACTAGAGTTAGGTAAAGAAGAAAGTCATTGTTACATTTCACATAGGCAAATAATTAACTGGATTTCATTTAACAGTGGCAATCTCAACATTTCCTTGGAAAATAAATCTCTGTCAGAAACATGAGTGGATTTGGATAAATTACATTCAGAAATCAGACATCTGTTGGCTTGTAGCTACTTCTGGCATTGTAAGTGCTTGTTTCGGAGGGACATGGCAAGCAGCTTTGCACTCTCCTCCCAGGCCTCATCTCCCCAGCAGGCAGGGGCTGAACACAGGCCAAGTCACCTGTTTGCAGATACTACACCCTTTGTTGCAGTCACAGGGCCTTTCTCCTGCTCTTTCATTGTGTCTTGTGCCATCATTACTCTGTGGGTTCAGTCCCCCAGGCAAGGTCATGCCTGAATACAAGATTCCCACCTGCCCTACCCTATGAAGTTTGTGGACAGAAGCACAGGGTTCTGCTTCCCCACTCCACCCAGGCTTGTAAAGTTTAGGCTAAACTCTTTTCCAGAGAGAGCCTCCAAGTGCCCCCAAGCACATGGGCAAGGAAAGGTTTCATGTATAGAGGGTGAAAAACAAGATGGAGGGAGACTCTTCCAATCTCACTTTCCTTCCCCATGTGTCCCTTGCATTGAGACCAAGGAAATGGAGGAGGGTTCAAAGGGGGCCCTAGATACTCCCTTCAATCTGAAGGGAGGTGCAATCAAGGAGAAGCCACTGAGCAGGGAAAGAAGGAAAGGAAGTATCTCAGACTGTATGCTGGAGCAGGAGTTTCCAGCTGGTTCCAGCCTAAAGTCTTTGTGATTTCTCATGAATGAGTCTCCTCACAAAGTCATTCCTTGTCTCTGTGACCTCAAAATTAGTGTCAGAGACCTGGGAGGAAGGGTGGCCTTCCAGTTCCAGGCAGAGAAAGAGTATGATTTGTGTGTGGAGGGCATGAGGAGGTGATGATTTCTGAAGACAAAGGAGGAAGGTCTTTATTTATTTATTTATTTATTTATTTATTTATTTATTTATTTATTTATTTTGAGATGGAGCCTCAAGCTATCCCCCGGGGTAGAGTGCCATGGCATCACAGCTCACAGCAACCTCCAACTCCTGGGCTCAAGCGAGTATCCTGCCTCAGCCTCCCAACTAGCTGGGACTATGGGCACCCACCACAATGACCGGCCATTTTTTGGTTGCAGCCATCATTGTTGTTTGGCAGGCCCAGGCTGGGGATTCGAACCCTTAGGTGTATGTGGCTGGCACCTTAGCCGCTTGAACCAAGGTGCTGAGCCATTCACTAGAATTTTTGACTCTCAGGCTAATCCCTACTGAGTCTCCAGGAGTGCATCAGTGACAGTTTAGGTTTTCCTATCCCCACACCTGTTCCCACAGTGATTTCAGCTTATGAATTTCTGCTCCAATAAGTTGTGATTCTCTATATCTGCCGAACCATTTCCCCAATCCGGGGGGAGAGTGCTTTGCCCTGTGACCTTACTTCTCTTACAGGTCTAAGAATAGTTGCTGATTTTTTCAGTTAAACTTCTTATCTGTTGTTAGGAATCAGGAACAACTTTCAAGCTACTGACATGCTGGACCAGAAACATATGCTTTTGAAATATCATTTATATGTAATAATAACTTACTAATTATTTACATATTCATTAGCACCATTGCTAAGTATTGAGCACAGAGACGTCATAGCCTCTTTAAATTTGGGGTTGTACTCTAGTGTTAGCATTTATGGATGACTTTGGGCAAATGAAGTGGGCTATGAATGCTTTTTTACCAAATTTATGGGAAATAATACTTGAGCTAAAAATTATAACCTTGTTTACATACCTAATATATTATAAGTGCTAATTATCTCTTTTTTTTAATGGTAGTTTTTACATTGAAAGAGTCTCACTTTCACAGATTAACTGCAACTCCCACACCATAGTGGAGGAGAAAAACAGAAATTTGGGGAATGTATGTGCCTCTGATCTTTCCCCTTCAGCTCTCTTCCTCAGCATATCTTTTCATTAGAACACTGCTTGATTTTCTCCACTTTCACAGTGCCTAAAGTTTTTTGAAGATACATGATGGTTGCCTCCTGAGTTACGGCACTACTTCGTAGCAGAATTCTCATTCTCTTTACACATTAATACTGAGGATGGCTCAACATGGAGCTTCTGTCATCAAAACTTGGGTTTAAAAAAATGTGTAGGTAGCATATAAGCAGCACCAAAAACATGTCTATAATTGTCCATTGATCCTTCCTCCGATCTGTTCTCTACCACAGGGATCTATCTGATTCCTAAAATTTGCATTACTGGGGTCTTTTGCCAACAATGTTTAGGCTGGGTTTTGTAAAGGAGAAATACTGGTGGGAGCTGGGAGGGCTGGGGGAGTGGAGGGGAAGGGATGTTTTTACCTGTTGTCCGTGTCGTATCATCTCCAGCTGTGGAGCCTACCCCAATGGCCCTATCCTGGACCAGGCAGCCTGCCTCCTGGCTTTGGTTACACTCTACCCTCCTCTACACCCTTTAGCCCCTTCCCCACTACTCTTTCCTCCCGTTCTTCATCTCTGGGTTCCCTTACTGGCCAACGTATAGAAACTTTCAACACTGTTACCATGCGTTCCACATACTGGCCCCACTGTAGTGAACTACACCATAGAATTTTATTTTCTTAAGTAAATCCTGAAATTCTATCAGAATAGGATTTTTCTATTAAATCCATGATTTCACATATGGGCACATGATTAAATTATGAAAGAACAAGACTTTAGTGTCACCCATCAAAAATGGTTTATTTTAAAAAGCTGATTCTTGCATACCCTTTCCACTAGAAAATGACTCCACTTCCCACATGTTCCAAACTGCAACAAAGTGCCCAGAGCAGAAGGCCTCTTGATCTTCCCAGTAATTTTATTGGACTACCTCACCATGATTAAACTTTGCCACTTCAAAATGCTTTAGAAACTAGTATAGATACTTGCAATAATATTTTTGATTTGGAGTTTTTCTGAATCTTAGTATCTTCCTTTACTTTTTTTCTATTGAAGTGAACCTTTCATTTGAGCTACTTTTTACCTGAGAAATACACCACCAGTTATCACATACCTTACAAGTAGTTTCAAAGATTTAAACACAACTTTAATTATGTACATTCTAAGAAACTTTAATTTAAGTCTTAACGATTAGTTTTATCAAATATTTTAAGTAGATAACCATCTCCCACAACACTAGTACCTCTCCTTGAAAAATATAAAGACTTCTCAGTGGTATATGAGTGGAAGTTGACCTAGCTGTGAAAGGATTTTACTTTACTGAATATAATTTTGTGACTTGAGGATCTCACCTGTTAAATTTATTGAAACTCATATTGAGTCTGCTGAAGACTGTGCTTAGTTATCAATCACTGGCTAGTTTCTCTCAAGACAAGTTTCCTGAATTTCACACCTATAAAACTTGTTATTTTAGCGCACAGCCTTCAACCATCTGATACAGAGTTGCAGTATATTATTTGCAAAATGCCTACAAAAAACTTTAATTTACAGTTCTTGAGCCTCTTATTAAAACTTGTACTTTTTTTTTTTTTTTGCATTTTTTGACCAGTGCTGGGTTTGAAGCTGCCACCTCTGGCATATGGGGTTGGCACCCTACTCCTTTGGGTCACAGGTGCCGCCCTAAAACTTATAATTTAAAAAAAATTATATTTTATGAGAATATAATCTTTCTTATCAAAAGTCATAAAAGCATTTAAGGATCATATCCTTCTATTTTGTATCATTCAATGGCTGGCAGCTACCATGAGACTCCCCAACACTACCAATTGTGTGCATTCCTTATTCAAACAAATTAGACTATCGGATTTCCTTCCCATCACCCCTCCACCTTCCCCCATCTCTGCTTAAAACCTCAAGACCCTCAATTCCTCCTTATGCCCCATTTATACCTTGATTTTCACCTTAGCTTGCTGGTCCAGACTAGGTCATCCATGTCTCCTGTTTCTACAATGGATATCTGATACTCTTTCTTACAGCTACAGGTCGAAGCAATGGAAATTCCTGGCTACTTTCCATCTCATTTCTCTACATTTTTCTGTATTTTTTAGATGAAATGCTTCAGAATATGTGCGTGTGTATATGTGTGTGTGTGTGTGTGTGTGTGTGAAAAGGAAAGATACCATAGATTTTCATCTGAAATGTTGATGGCTCATACTTATGTAGTTGGTCTAACTTGAGATTGAAAGGACCAATACTGTGGCACATAGTAACACCTAATAAATGTCACTCATTATTTTTATTATTATTATTTCCACATGTGAAGAAAGTTCCTGAGTGAAGAAAGGGGTTGAAAAAGACTTCGAGGAAAAACAGAAGATAGCTCTGACCTTTGTGTTAAAAGCACAGAGGGATCTTTCATGGTTCTCAGATAGAAGATATCCTAGGAAGAAATCAAGGAAATTGAAACAATATTTATGATTCGGTGTTAGTGAAAACACTTTTGGTGAGAACTGTTGAGACTTGGGGCTTTATAACTTTTCATCTGTTTTACTTAATTTTGTTTTTACCTTTTGTTTAGTTTTCTTTTTTCTCTGTTACTAGTAAAGCTGAAACACAAGTGTATTTTCTCCAGAAACTAAATGGAAGGAGAATATCTGTGAAACCACGTTCTGACCCTCGTTTGCTGTGTGACCTTGGACAGTTACTTAACCTCTCTGAGGCTCCATTCCCTTTTTGGAGAAATTATTTGAGAAATTATTTCCTAATGAGAATAATACAATCTATTTATCAGAGTAGCTCAGAAGATTAAATGAGGTAACAGTGAATGCTCCTAGTATAATAGTAAATGCTTCCCTATTTGCCATCCAGAACTCTCCTCCAAAAAAAAAAAAAAAAATTTGCATTAATGATGTTTTCCTTTGTGGTAACTTTAAAAGAATAAACTCAAATTGGTGTCGAGTAACTCAATTATTACTTTGATGAGACTAATCAAAAGCCAAATGATTAAATATCTGCTAATGTTTATCTTCACTTTTACAAACTAAAAAGATAATTAGATTGGGTATTTGGTATTGTCTAGACAAAAAGCAGGTAGTAGTTTGGTCTCCCTGAACCGTAGACGCGTTCAGTGGAGTCCAAGTGATTTTCCTAAGAAGCCGCTGAGATTCAGCTATGGAAAGAAACTGTCAGCGGCTGAAGCAGCAATGGCCACAGGGCTGCGTGCACAGGAGGGTGTTGTGACCTGACATTCTGAGGACGTGAGGGCAGAGTCAGGTCGTGTGGCTTCCAGAACTAGTTTACCAAGGAATTTATGAAAGTCCTGAACAATCTCTCTAGATTAGATGTTATCAATAAAGGAGAAGAATTTTGTAATTTAACTCATCTGTTATTTTTATTTGGAATTTTTGAAACATTCTATACATTGCACCCCTTGCCCCTTTAAAAACAAAAACAAAACACCTAGTGTTATCGTTGTACCATTGTATTGGCATTAAAAATTTTGATCCATTCAGCAAATAAGCGAAAATGAGTTCAGGGGAAGAGTGAGGGGGATGTGTGTGCTCTCCCTTAATGGGCACAATGTAAGGGTATATGGCATGTTTCCAGGGTGCAGGGCACAACTACAATAGGGACCTTACCTAACAAATGCAAACATTGTAACCTAATTGTGTGTACCCTCCTGTTAATTTGAAATGTAAAAAAAAAATGAATTCAGCTCTTAGTACCTACCAGGAAGTATGGCCAGGGATGAGAATGCAAACAGAACAACTGCTCACACAAATTATGGAGATTAAATGGAAATGAATCCCCTGGAACTGGGTCACCAGGGTTCATGTTCTTCCTCTGCCATTTACTACCTGTGTGACCTGCCTCGTGTTCTTCCCTGGAGAGTTGTCAGTGTTCATAGACAACTTTGTGTGAGTAAAAATAAAGTGCAGTTTTGTTACACTTGTGAGATTGCCCATTCTCGTTCTGGTTTCTGCTGACTAATACATGGTGGTAGAAGAATATTGTAAGAATTTTGAAAGTAACATTTGATGACTAACATGGGTGAAACAATGTAATAGAAATAGAAACAGCACCTTATGAAAAATAATAGATCAGTTTTACCTTGAGAGGGAGGGTCTGAAAGGTTTTACAAGAGAAAATGGTATTTGGACAACTATTATAGGGCAAATAGAAGTTTGGCAGAAAAAAAGGAGCAAAGAGCAATCCAGGATGAGGAAAGAGCATACATGGGTACTCAGAGTAATGAAAGTGATGATGTGAGGAATGAGGAGAGGAAGCAGAGACATCTGTGATTCCAGGGCGTGGGGAGAGTTCTGTCCCTGCCCCGCTCCGAGCTGGCAGGGCAGGCACAGGGAGGACCACGCCCCCACCCCTCACCTCTTGCCCTTATCATATTCATTTAGACTTTATTAACTTGTTGACTTAGAATATTTTACCTCTCTCATTACAAATTTGTTGTTGTTGTTTTTAACTGTTATTTGGTCAGCTATCTTGTACCCATCTCTCTCTCTAATGTATTTCCCTGGAAGGATATTTGAAAAAGACAAGTAAATAGAAAATTCAATTTTAAGAAGACTTTGAATGAAGTTTAAGCTAGTGATTATTCACCATCTTTCATTTACAGCCATTTAAGAGTTTCTTCTTATTTATTTACTTGTTTATAGAAGTATATTGATTTGGGTTTGCTTTCTGTATTTTTTGCTTTTCCTATCACCACCAGCAAGATCATTTGAAGGATGGCTTCTCTATATGAATGTGTGTTTAACAAAAGAAATCTATACACTTCATAGATTAACTCACTCGTCTCCTCATTACTGTTATTAAAGAGGAAAATTCAAATCCATAGATGGCTGATCATAAGCAAGAAATATTCAGCCTTCTTTGTACCTAATGAGGCAACTTTTTCCTTTTTTTTTTTTTGTGGACCAGTGTTCCCCATTAATACCTATTGATAAACGGTATATGATTAATACCTATTGATAAATGAGTATAGCCAAAGATGACTGTGTTCAAATACTGTTGAATGGTCAGAGGAAATCTGTGTATGCCAGTTAAAAATCCTTTCTGGAATACCTGCATGGTTTGCACATGTTTGTTGTTTTTCTGTGTCCTTCAGTATAAGAGCTTAGCTTGGTAATTTTCAACCAGTGTCATACAGCACCCTGGTTTGCTGGGACAGGATCTTATGTGTGCCTTGAAAATTTTTAAAGATCATTAATAAAATTATTTTTGAATGAAGTTCAAAGTACAGTAAGTATATTCTTTTTTTTTTTTTTGATCAACATAATTTAAGTGTCTTACAGAAGTTTAACTATAGGTTTGAGGGTGCCGTGAAATAAAAAGGGTTGGAAAACACTGGCTTAGATGTTGGGAGCTGAGTGAGATCAATATCAAGCAGACCTGTCTTTAATTTCTAGGCGTGTCATTCTCCAACTGTGTGGCATTGGTCAAATATTTAACTTAATTGATCCCTGATTTCTTCATCTGTAACATGGACAAAAGATAATAGTAGCTATCTCTTTTTGTGATTGCAGAAAAGTAAATAAAATCTGGAAAGCCATCAGCATGGGGCCTGCCCATAGTAAGGGCTCAAATAATGTCATCTGGTGTTACCATTATTAGCTCATACTAGTTTTTTGTTATTGAAAAATAAGTATATCGCTTTATTTCTCGACACAGTTAGTGAATCTTAGCATCACAGAAGAATAAAAACTTGATTTTTCTCATTGCAAGATCTTGCAAAAGAAGGGAAGAATTATTTTTTAACAATAGTTTACACTTCGAGGCAAAGGGTCATCTTTCTTTTTATTCCATTGCTCCTTCTTTAACATGAAGCTAGAAAAAGACTTTCGTCCCAGCTCCATCCTCTAAATGAGTCACCCTCCTGATGACTTTTAACCACTCTCTCTCTTTCTCCCACTCCACTGCGTTACTCTCTTAATAGATACCCCAACTCCTGAGTCACTAAATGTGTTGCTCAGAGAGCAGCCAGAGTGATGATTCTGCAACACAGTTCAGATCATATCACGCTCCAATTCAAATCCCTCCTACAGCTGCCCATTTTATCTGGAACAAAATTCAAAGCCTTCACTCTTGCAAAACCCAGCTCCTGGGTAACCTCTGTCCTTGCGTTCCATCACTTTCTGTGCCTTCGTGTCGTTGTTTACCACAGGTCATTTCCACACTGACCCCAGGACAGCTGCACTTACTGCCCACTTCCTGGAATTCCTCTTCCTCTGATGTCCACAAAGGTGGCAGGGTCGTCGACTCAGGTGCTTTCCTTAAAGACACCTTCTTCTCTACTGCAACTAGCATAAGCCTCTCTCCCTTTATGCTGGTTCATTTTTCTTTAGAATCTATCATTTCAAGGTTATGTGATACCCATGGCAGTATCCCCAGCTCCTTGTAACTGGGTTTCATGTATAGCAAGTACTCAATAAGTATTTTTGAATTAATAAGTGAATGCTCTACTTTAGAAAATAATTACTTTTGTACATGTTTGCAGGTTATTCACTTTTCTAGGCCACTGCTTCTTAACTTAAAATGATTATCATGTACCACATATTTTAAACAAAACAGTTTGTAACTTAATAAACGCAATATTTATTATGATAACCTAAGGCATTTTTGCATGGAACTTCCATAATATTAACCAATCAATTACTACGGAAAAATTCTCAGCTCTATGTTGTAGCGCAATTGTGGTACTTAGTAAAGTGAGAAAAACGAAGTTCATAGGATGTCTACAGAATGATAAATCCTAATCAAAGTCCAATCTTGTTTGAATGAAAGCTTTGGCTGTAATTCATTTACTACAAGGTAAAGCATGGATCATCCCTCCGTCGTTAGATAAATACATCATTCTTGTTGACCATCTGAAGACATGATGCTTTTTTCCACAAATACCCTCACTAAGCTGAAAAGTAACTTTCAGACCTGTGTTATTTATTTGGTAAAGAATAAGCCGTTCCTAGCAAACATATCAGATCCAGCATCCTTATGAAAATCTCAAATGAAAATATTTCACATTTTCTGTGGCTCTCTTTTCTGTTGACCATATGTTCACAGGTAAGGAAGAAACCATGGTTTAGGTGCTCAGCTACCATCCGACATCATCTCAAACCGTTCTCTACCTGATCTCTCTGGCCATCTCCACCAGCGTGTTTACGTGAAAGTCTTCAGTCTACTCAGGCTCAGATCTATTCCCCATTCTGCCTCTGACCAGGCCAGCTTACCTCGTGCCAGTGATCCTTTACGAGCTATAAGAAAATGTCCAGGCTGATAATGACACAGAGGCCTCGGTGACTCCCCCAAGGGGCTACTTTTCTCTCAGGCCCTTCCCTGTACCAGCCTCACTTTTCTCTCTCAATTCCTTTTTGGAGCAAAGAAAAGTCACAATAAAATGACTCAAGCAGGTGGCAGTTTTCTTTGTAAAAGAAAATTTGCAGTGAGACATAACCAAATTTGAAAGCCTTTTTCTAATTCACTAGGTTTGTAGTCTTAGATAAATCACCTAACTTTCTCAATCTTCACTCCAGAGCTGGAAATATCAAAATAATTGTACTGATCTCAGTTGCAGGGAACATACTGGACTGGAAGGCACAGAGCACAGAGGATGTGTCAGCAGGTGGTCGGCGGGTTTGATGATGATTATGAACAATGCCTGGTGGAGAGTGTGCCATCAGTAATTGTTATTTCTCTCCCTACCTCTTGGCGCAGATAGAGTTTCTCCACAGAGCCTCTTATCCAGTGCCCTTATCTGCCAAACAAACTGCCCACCCTCTGAAATAAAGCCCTTTCCAGGAGCGTTCAAGTCCAAGTAACTTTAGTGTTTTTTTTCCAACCACACGGTCTCCTGTGGAGGCCATTTGGTAATCACGCTGAAAATGAGGCAGAGTTCAGATATTTTTGCTGCATTTTATGGGCACAAATATCTCAAACTCAGTAAACACTTTCACTGCCATGTAGAGCAAAGCGTACTGAAGGCTTGATATGACACATTCTTGCAGTCTTTAAAAAAATGAAAAGAGGCCAAAAAAAGTTAAATTTTTAAAAATCTGGGCTAACAGTGATGGAGCATGATTAAAACAATCATAACTCTGATAGCAGTTCCAGCTACTTTCTTTTTCCTGTGGGCAATGATATTAAACCTCCTGGGATTAATATGAAGACATTTCTGGAGCACAGAAGGCCAACTCTGATGCCAGCCTAAGTTCCTTAAGACTATTGTTTACAATAAGAACAGACAGTCTCAGTAATATGTGATCCAGGAGCATCTGTCTTGTATGAAGACATGTACACAGATTGAGATTAAGGTGCTATTACAAAATAGTAAGGGCTTCGTAATCAAACCTGTGACACAGCAGGTAAATTTATCCTGACAAGGTAACGAATGATAAGGCTTTGGTGGGAGTGCCAGGTAAAACCAATTATCCCCAGCTTGACATGACAGTTCACTGAAAATGCCTCCCAGGACTCACCCTCTTCTCTGAGGCGGATATTTTTCTTTCTGGGCATGGTTCTGATTTGGGATGTTCCTGGTTGTTTTTCTTTTTAGAAATTCAGATGTAGCCATTGTTTTAAAAGACTCCAAATGTGTCACCCTGATTTATCCTTTTAGGACAGGTCTATTCTAAAACAAGTCAGTTATTTCCTGGAATGGGACCAATACAAAGAACAATCCTAAACCCTAACTCTTTGCAAACATTTCCCTGAATGCGTGGCGTTCACTGCTATTTGTTTAAACAAGGGCACTGCAGTTGTACCCAGAGAGACGACTAGAAATCAGAATGTGTCATGTCCATGTATCTTTCAAAAGAGGACTTGATAATTCATGACTCACATTCTCTAAATTTGCACTGTGTCATTTTACCTATTTATAAGGTGATACGCCTATAATGAAGCAATCTTTAAAGAGTGTTTTAGGTTTCAATTCGGGATGAAGACGCCTGCCTTCTCTCAGGTAGC
Source organism: Galagoides demidoff (assembly GCA_963574575.1). NCBI lineage: Eukaryota > Metazoa > Chordata > Mammalia > Primates > Galagidae > Galagoides > Galagoides demidoff. The sequence continues at coordinate 40,351 of CAUYQV010166314.1, forward strand.
TAGGTAAGCACAGGAGTAGCCATACAGTGGTGGTCTGTGCAGCAGGCTGTGGACACAGGAAGTTCTGTTCTTGTCCTTAGCTTTATTTCCGGGTTAAACACCATTAATCGGCCATTCATTCACTATGAGGCTGGTTTACACAGTTGGGCCTGGGTGAGGATGAGCCCTAGAATCAGACACCCAGCTCACCATTCAGCAGAGCAATGTTCCACACTGTATTTTTGGTTACTTCACCTCCTCATCCATAAAATTAGTCACATGAGGGAATTTTTACAAACCTCAGTTTCCTAATTTGTAAATGGGAATGGAAACACCTCTTTTATAGAACTGTTGTGATGATTAAATGCAATAATTATGTGAAGTGCTGGCATGTGATTCAAACCCAGGAAATTAGAATTTTTATTATCATTGGCTCAGATTATTTTTCTTTCAATTCTTAGTAATTTATAATCAAACTATCTCTTTGTTTTCTGACCTCTATGTTAGTGTGTTCCCCGTCTGACTATTCATTTACTACTCTGGAACTCTTCCATCTCTCCCACCATTGATATGCTTAAGCTTTCTGGCCCTCCTTGTGTCCTTTCTCTGCAAGTTTTATGAACCATTTATACCATTCCCCCAATGTGGAAGCAACAACACACTCCAGGAAACTCAGATTTCATCTCTGAATATATACCTGCATTCTGTTCCAATTGCAATGATTTGAACCCATCCAGTAAGGTTTCTGTCACTTTAACTTGACTTTGCTTGTACCCTGATGGAAGGATATTTCCTCCTCCTGCCCTTCCTCTGTCCCTCACTCCCTCTTTTCCTTCCTCTCTTCTTTCCTTCCTTCCTTCATTCCATCCTCTCTTTCTTTCTCTCTGTCTCTTTTTTAATACTACTTTCTTAAAACAACCTTTTACACTAGGGTTCATTTTTTATTTCACAGTGGAAAAGGGATAGAACAATTTGTGGGACATAAAAGTTGAGGCATACAAGTAAAAACTGAGGGCCTTACTTCTCAAATTTTGACATCCTATTACATGAGAAACATTCTTTCAGAAATGGATTAGATTTTGAAAGTACATAAAACTTTTTGTGAAGAAATTGTGAATCCTATAATTTAGAACAGCAACCCTTCTTGCTATTTGACTCCTGTAAGAGTTGTCTAAAATTGTGTGGAAGAAGACTACCACCTTGATACAGCCGTTTGGTTTTGGAACTATGCAATTGTAGCAGGCCAAGACAGAAAAGGAGGAATTGGATGAAATGTATGTCACATCTGGTTTTCTTATTAAAAATGCACTGCTCACCATCAGCATTCTTATAAGCCTATACAAGTCAAATTATATTTTTTGATTGCTTCTGGGTTTCTTTTATTAGTGTGTTGGCTGCTTCTTCAGATTTTTTTTTCTGTCTTCATTTCAGTTAATCAGTTTCTTATTTTTATCTTTCCAGAGAATTTAACTTCTCAATATGGAAGATTTTTATTTACTTTTTTTGTGTGTGTGAAAATACAGAGGACTGTCATCGTCTAAACTGCCAAATCCTATGCTTAGTTCTGTTTTCTCCATGAGTGAAAATTCCCATAACGACTGGCCATCTGATTAGTATACTGAGTTCCAAGAAAACTAGGATCTCATTTCTCTTCAGGTCTGTTTTGAAAGCCTTGCAGCTATATAAGTATGGAATAAATATTTCAGGAGTTCTGTATTAGTTGTGAATGATGGTCTAAAAGGAATACAAAATGAATCTAGGTGTGAGTTTCAGAACTAATAATTTGATATATTATATAATCAGTAATTTGATATATAAAAATAATCTTTTTATGTACTCACCTATTTTATATATAGTCATGTTATAATGTATTGAATTAGGAAAGATTCCTATATCCACAGTGTTACTCAAAGAGAAGAAAAAGGAAAAGAAGAGAGAAGGAAAAGCATTTTTCAGCAGAAGACTACTTCAATGTAGGAAGAATGGCCAAACGGGGAAATGACCATCTTTATTTAACAATTACCTGAGGCAGAGATCGTGAATGTATGATAGAACCACTGGACACATTGTTTCTAGGGAAGAACATTCACATAGTCTCACAGTATCACCCCACAGATTATTTACTAATTCTAAAAAAGAAAAAGGCTCTTTTACAATGGAAAGATAAGGCAGACCTTGCTTCAACCAAGCCACGGAAGGTAGCTTCATCCATGACATGGGCGTCAGCGCCTGCTTCCTAAGACAACACAACATAGTGGAAGTACACGACACTGTTTATGTGGCATCCGTGTAGAAAACGTGAAATCTAATACCAAGGATATAATTGGAGCAGTAAAGATTAGTCATTCTTTCCCCTGACAATTTATCAAGACTCCTGCAAGTTTTCTGTGTCATGAAAGATGAGACAAACAAGATATGTCAATCAAGGGCAATCCAAAATTCTGCAATGGATGCTGAGTCCAGGAAAAAAAAAATGAGACAGTGGGGGAAATCTGAATGTGGAATGTGTATATTAAATATCATAATGTCTGTGTAAAAATTGGGGGTATAATAGTATGTGGTTATGTGAAAGAATGTTCGTGTTCTGAGGTGATCAATAGTAAAATGATTTTGATTAAGTTCATTTGTAACTTGTTCAAATAATGTAAAAAAACTGGGTTTATATATATGCTTATACTGTACACAGAGCGAGAAAACCCATTGGCAAAATGATGGTAAACCCAGGTCAAAAGTATATAGGTACTGATAGGTGTCATTTTTTCCTGTTTTTCTGCAACTGGAATTATTTAGAGGTGCCTATTTTTATCAGGGAAGATGATATAAGAAATGTGTCTTGGAGGCAGAGAAGAGCCTTTCTCCTTTCTGGACACCAGCAGCTCATACTCAGAATACTCATTACCTCTGGTCCATGCACAGCCATCAGGCCGCCAGCATTCCCTGCTCTCTTCTCCCAAGGTACTGGAGAGGTCAGAGAGACAAAGGAATGAAGAAAATGTGGGTGAGGAAATGCAGTTTTCACCTACCCGTTCTTTGGAGACCCCAACAGGGAGACCCTTCCCTGACCTGCCTCCAATAGTTACTAACACAGAACATAAAAGGAGGGGCTCTCAGTTTAGCTCCAACTTTTCAGCTCAGAATCTTCAGGGCTTTTACAAACTGAAGGGCAAATTTAATTTGGTTTCAAGTTGTGTACAATACTTTTTTTTTTTTCTGGAATTGCATAGCACCAGCAAAGGATTAAATAAGGCCGTTGATAGCATCTGTGCGTGTCCTATTAAGCATGCTGAGAAAACAGTCAGCGCAAATAACCTGGAGCAGGACTTTACGGGCAGGCAGGACGGCTACAGTGTGAATGAGAGAAATAAGTCAGCAGGTGCTTTGGCCCCAAGTAAGTATTTAACCAGCGAGCCAAAGAGGAAGGATGTTTTCAAAGGCTTTGTTGGGAAAAGGTAGTAAACAGTATAGTCTCCCCTTTCATCCTTCCGCTTCCTGGTGTAGCTTAGACCCAAATTGAGGAGAAAGCTCAGCTCGGAACTGTGGCTTTTAAAGAGGAAAAGAAGACAAGAGATTAGGGGAGTTGATAGATCAGGTCAAAATTGGGGAGCTAGTGCTCCAGTTATCCTGTTTTGTAAAAGGGCCATCAAACTCAATTCAACATACGTAGATTGAAATTTAACCCGCCGGTTTTTTTTAGAATGTTATAAAATCTCACCCTCAGTTCTTGCAGCCTTTGAGCACATGACCATGCTTCCACGCATGGCGGTCTCCTTGTCTGACACATCTCTCATATGGCGTTGATAAGACTTGCTAAGAAATTTCTGTGTTTTCGTGATGAAGCAGGAAAATATGGAAAGGAGTGTAGGAAAACTAGATCAAGTGTCTTCTTACTATGATAGAAAGAGAATGTGTTTCTCAGCAGCTGCATGAGAGTTTTCAAGAATATTTATAAGACGTAATTTTACTCAGGGATTAAAACAAACAAAAAACCCACCATCCAAACCTCAAATCTTCCCAACATTTATAAAACAAATTACCTCTTAGACTTCCCAGGGGTGATTTCATTTTCATTCTGACTTAAGATTTTGGTGAGAGTCATTTACTCAAGGTAGTCGATGGTAAATATTAAACATACCACAGAAGAATTTATTACAATCCCCCAAAATCATTTGTTTTAAAGCTTCTTGTATTACAAAGAACAGTCCGCATGACCACACATTGGTCACAGTAAAATAATCTCGATTTGGGTTTTTTGGCTTTATTATTACTTTTTTTCATATAAAGGCTAACACTTTCTCTACCTTGTTTATTTTAGTGTCCATTTCTGAATTCAAGCAGTTTTTAATTTTAAAAAATGGATATTTAAATCTCCCATGTAATATTTCTCATATTTAAATTGTCCTCTTAGGGCTCGTATACTGATATTGGAATGCTGTTTCCCCATTTCCTTTTGTGGGATTTATTTCAAAAAAATTAGGTTCAGATATTCTAGAAGAATCCATGAGCAATTTTATTCTTATTTATAAACTGGTTTCAGAGGGGGACGTTTATGTGAGACAGACTGGTGGAGAACATGTTTCAGTCACTCACAGATGTCTAATCCTGTTTCTGCATTCCTGACTGTAGGGAGGAATCACCTTTCCTTGGCAAGTTTTTTTTTACTTGATATTTGAGCAACACCTTCAGCAGAGAGACCAACTTCCTGAATAGGCAGAGATGGGGTGTTAAACACAGAAATATCCACCTGTCCTAATGACATGTCACTCAGGGAGTACATTCTACATCTCTGTTCCCTTAATTGACTTTCATAACAAACAGTCATTACATAGTTCGACTGGTTAGTATCAATACTGAGTGCTAGGAAATTGAAGTAAACTAAAGTTCATGGACACGAAGCAGCCACATATGGAATGATGGGACGAGGATGTGAGCAAAGGCCTCATGTCGTGTGTAATTGGTCTGGGACATGCCAGGTGTTTTGAGCAACTTTTTCACCTAGAGAGAACAAGTTTTATACATCGGCAGGACAGAGCCAGACAACATGGCTGAAGGATCCAGAAAACATATAGGAGATCAACGGCAGCTGCTTGGCCTAACGCACATGTTCAGGGCTCAATACCTTTAATTTAATTAATGTTATCTGGCACCCGCAGGAGGGCTCTGGGGTTCTATCCATTTAACAATCAGATCAAAAAGTTGCAAATTTAATTTTTTAATAGCCTCTCAGGTTTCTACAAAAAGGAAAACAAATGTCTGATAATAATGATGACAAAAGTAATACTTAATATTTATTGAGTACTTACTATATGCTCAGAGCATATCAGCTATTTTCTTTCATTTACATGAGTGAACAGCTAGATAAAAGCAAAAATGATTGGCGGAAAGCAGACTTTATTTTGATTCTTAAACACTTTTTCCTAATTTGCTTATGTATGTGTTCTCATAATTCATCAAAATCTTTTCAACTCAGAATTGCAAAGTACCCAGTAGTCCATTTTATTTAATTAGCTCATAGAGTCAGCTTTTTTTAATTCGTAGGAATCTGCCAGTGTTACAGAATGCCTATGGCTATTACTGTCCTCCCAATCCAGCAAACTGGAAAATGTCTTCAGTTCTAAGTGATTCTTAAGTAAATCCCGAATTTTTCAATTATTTAAATATCTCATGCTGCCAGAAAAAAAAATACAGTAGAAATCAATAGAACACAGTAATGTAGCATCTCTCTTGTCTTTGCTTGTCTAGGGGAGTAGAACATTCTTAAAGGAGGCAACTAAAATTTTTTTAACCAGTGGCATTTACATTGAATGTTATAGATAGGTAGGCTATTTTGACACAGTACTTCAACATAGATAACCAAAAATAGTGTGCTTATGGTTACCTAAATGCCAAGAATATTGAGTTTTTACTTAAATACATGTTTACTTGCACAATCTTTTTTTCGATTTCCTCCATTAAAATGGAGAATTCAACTACCCTACAGCAGAAAAGCTTTTAGCTCTTGGCCTTCGTTTATTCCTTGAGTGACCATTGATTGAGCAGGTGCTCTAAATGAACACTACACCAATGTTTTATAAAGTGCATGGGTTCCTTGGAAAATACGTAGATTGGGATGTTGTTATGAGGTATTTGACAGCGAAGTAGACACCTTCTGAAGAAACAGCACTGAAGCATAATGGAATGTTGTTGTTTGAATGCTGCATTTTGGTTGGTGCCTTTGCTATGGCAGGACTCCTCTCAGTAGATACCCAGGTAAATTCCACTAGTTTCAGAAAAGAGAGAGTTTGGGTCTTTCATAAAGTCCCATTTTGATCAATTAGAAAGAATCCCTGCCTCAGGTGGCAGGAAAGTTTTCATAACCAAATGGAAAGGCCTTTTCCAAAGTCAGCGGCGCTGTGCTCTGAAGCAGAGTCAGTGATCAGATTGTGGCTTGTGTTGCCCTATCTTCATGTCTATTGCCTGCAGTGGTACTGAGCAAAAAATATTTTCTTCTGATGAGACAGTATGATAACAAACAAACAAAGAAAATCTCCTGCTCCATGTTTTACTGAGGGGAAAAGGGCATTGTATGAACCTCTATTTCCCGGCCATACTTAAATAGTAGTTTTAGAAATAACTACTCAAGGAAAATGTATAGGCACATTCTTCCAACAATCTGACAGTTTTAAGAAACATTGCAATGACAACTCCATGATGAATATCACGGGCACATCTTTTGAGGTAAGGTTTGACACCTGCTTTCTCTTTGACAATATTATCTCTGTTAATAAACATTGGCATTCATCACTCCCAAAATTTGTGTCTGCATGTTGGACAAAACTCAGTGATAGTCATGAGACTCAATAGAGTTTTTTTTTTTTCCTTTACTTTTACCTACGTGAGAGTTAAGAAACAATGGGTACTACTTTTAAAATATATAGTGAAAAATATCACTAATCCCAAAACTGTCTATGTAGCTGATGGAACTTTAGTGTAACACTCCCTAGTCACTTATGATGGTCATAGTCAAGGACACTGATATTGAAGTCAAAGATAATGAAAGTCAAGACTAAGATGCGTCAGTGATTTGAGTTAAAATGCAAATATTTGATTTTTTTATGAGATTAGAAATTATTTACATATTATCAAAAGGTAAATTAGATCAACCCTGAAAGACTTAGGCACACAATAGGTATGGTTTTGATGAGAGTTGAACTAATGTCTGAAGAGTGAACTCAGGTGGTAACGACAGACTTGGGTAGTAGAAAGAACTAGAACATGAAAAGAAAAGATGATGGGCATGAAATGTCAGGAAAAGGAGGAAAAATCCAAGCTTTGTATGTGAAACAACTTATTCCATTGAGTAATTACACAGCATATCTTGTAACAAACTCTCAAAAGTCATAGTGACCCCAATCTGGCCGTTCTCCACCTTGTACCTTTCCATTCTTTTCCTTATAGGTAAAATCTCAAGCTTTTGTGATTTTTATATTAAAAGACATAAAATCTTTTCTTTCCACTCCATTATTAAACCTTCTTTATTGCCAGAGGTAATGTTGACCCTCACAATTACTTGATGGTGTTATTTTTCTATAAATTGTGAAAAATAGGCTTCCAGATCAGAACACATGAACCTGAAAGTAGTGAGGATTCCATATTCCAGATTATATTACACTATTGGCACATTTTCTTCTTTTGCATGGGCCATTAAGGTATATATGGTATGTGTGTACATACACCTACATAGTACACACATACATGTATAAGTGCATATTTACATATATGAATATATACATATGTATGTGTACCTATGAATACATACACATGCATGTATGTATGCATATGTACCCACATAAATACATGTATATACATGAATTGTGAATCAAAGGAAAAAGACCAGACAGAAGCAGATATTAGTTTAAAAACAAAAGTATTGCTGCTTCTCTGAGAAGCATTGGAGGATAAAAATCACTACATGTAATTCACAACAGCAGCTTATTCTTATTTGAATTGTATTTATAAGATGAAGCTTCAAATCCTGCTATATTATCATAACTGTGCATGAGAAATGAAGCAGGACAAGAGCTTAGAATATGAGCAGTTTTCAAACATATTTAGCAAAAGAATCTTTTCCCAAAGTAAACATCCTTTTTTTCTTTTTCTTTTTTTTTTTTTTTGAGACAGATTCTCCCTGTGTTTCCCTTAGTAAAGGTCAATGGCGTCCCAGCTCACAGCAACCTGCAACTCCTGGGCTTAAGCGATTCTCTTGCTTCAGCCTCCTGAGTAGCTGGGACTATAAGTACCCGTCACAACACCTGGCTATTTTTTGTTGCAGTTTCCATGGCTATTTTTCTTTTTTTAGCTGGCCGGTGGCCTGCCACCCTCAGTATATGGGGCTAGCACCCTACCCACTGAGCCATAGGCGCTGCCCCCCAAAGTAGCATCTTATGAGAGAATTTCAACATATAAAATTATTTTTTATCAGGTGAGCTCAAGTTTATAACAATTATGTATCACAAAATCATTTAAGATAATAAGTAAAAAATTAGAAAATGAATGTTACAGAACATTTAATTTATTTATACATTTCGTTTCTATGCCATTGAACAAATTCTAATTCACATATTAAAGTTTGCAAATGCCTTTTAAACAGCTTGCGATATAGCAGAAGTTTTTGCAAAGATAAGTTTATCCAGCTGCACAAATTAGTGTGGCGGCAGATATCAACATGTTAAAATATGTATATTGTTTTTATTATATGTCTTAAGATAGTTAAAATCTTGGTAATAAAGTTCAAACTCACATTTAAAACACTACTCAGGAGTCAGTAGCAAAGGTAGAGTGGGAAATGCAAATTGCCTTGGAGAATCCTAAGAGGGATTCTTAAAACATGTTTTATTAAGATGGAAGAAAGAAGTAACAGATGGGTATGACAGTCACTTATTTTAGCGTTTCCTTAAATATTTCTTTTTCAATGTTATCAGTGTTCTTCTTTAATAATTCAGACATAATCAAATTGTTTCAACTATGACTTATAAATAATGGGTACTGAAAAAAGTAACTCTCAAAATTATGAGGATCACGATAGCTTGTAATACCACTTGTTCACGACCAAATAAAGACAGTCCAGCCTATGGGGATGAAGAAGAAAGAAGAGGAGGGAATGCAATCAAAAAGAGAAAATGAGGTCATAGGTACAAAAATATAAAGAAAGTAAGAATGGAGTCACTAAGCTACATCCTAGTCTTCCTCTTCTGACTCAAATTAGGTCTCATTATCTTTGAGAAGCCTGTTTCAATGCTCTAAAATTGGATCAGGAGCTCCCAACCTATCAGTCAGGTACACAGAGATCAGTGGATTTTTTATTTTTTTCAAAGACTCCCTTTCCTGGATCCAAGTGTGCAGATGTGCTGGGGAACCCTCTGCCTCTCTTTTTCATGCACTTGTACTTGCTATACCTGGTGATAGATTACGATATTTGTGAGGAAAGAAATAGCACCCAAAGAGTGCCCCGCTATATTCCTAGCACCTAACTTGGTGCTAATAACATAGTTACTACCCAATATTTGTGGAATAGATAAACAAATGATAGAATGGTAGTTATTTATTACTACATAGAGCAGTGGTTCTCAATCTTCCTAATGCCACCGCCCCTTAATACAGTTCCTATGGGTCACGACTCACAACTTGAGAGAAAAGGTAAGAACATGAAAATTATTAGGATGAGCATCTTTGGATAGAAAGAATGGAGATAACGCAAAAATGGAGATAATGCAAATATATTAAATACATGGGCAACAACGTTTTCTGTGGACCTTGGTTTTGATTTTTCTCTCCTCTGAAGAAAAAAGCTTTTACCAGCTTAGATTTCCTCAGCCTAGCCAGGGGTGCAGCTAGATTACTTCTAGAATGATTCATCATCAGATACAGCTCTCAGTGGAGGAAGTAGCGATGTTGATGATTAAGTAGAAGGCATTTTCCCCTAAGGAGAAATGTTAAAAGGAAGGCCTTACATCCTGGAAGTGCCTTTTTTTTTTTCATTGAGATGCACAGTTCAGATCTTAATCTCTTGGAACATTGCTATTTCCCTGGACTGCTCAGTAAGAGACAGCTAATAAAAATAGTAACATATAGTATCTTACTTTTGTACAGTTTTTCCAAGCTCGTAGAGCACTATATATTCATCACCTCATGAGATTTTCATAGTAGGCTTACCAAAGATGACAGAAGAGGGGATTTGAAAACAGAAGAACAGAGACTCAGAGATGAAATCCACACTCATGAGTCTAAAAACTGGCAGGTTTGGGGTCAGAATTTGCTTTCCATCACAGGTTCCATGTGACCACAGTTTAGAAAATGCATTGCTAAAATAATTGCCTGTGTGCAAAATCCTCCATATCTTTTTGTGTTTAGGTTAAGAAGAAAAATAAAGACTAACTGTGGACAGGAAATCTAGCCAAAATGAACACCAATCTTGCAGTTGAATCTATGGATATGCTCCCAAAGATGTAACAGGGGAAATGCATCCTTCATTGTCCTGATTATGCTAGTGTGGTCCTAATGGTGCAATTGTAGAACTACATTTTATATTTTATTCTAATTTATTTATTTATTTCTAGAGACAGAGTCTCTAGACTGTGAATGGAGTGACTGGGGTCGAGTGACATCATCATGCCTCATTGTGAACTCAAACTCCTTAAGGACAAACCATCTTCCTGCCTCAGCCTCCCAAGTACCTGGTTCTACAGGTGTATGCCACCACACTCAGATAATTTTTTAATTTTTTTAGGGAAGGGCATCTCACTCTGTGGCTGAGACTGGTCTTGAACTCTTGGCCTCAAGTGATCCTCCCACCTTGGTCTCTTACATTTAGCTATCAGATCCAGTCCAGAACCACATTTTAAACAAAGCTGTAGTGTTGCGTTTTAGTGGCTTCATCAGTGTGTTTGTTGTGTGCAGCACCCTTTTTCCAAAGTACTTACTAAATGGTTTCCCATTCATCCATTTCCTTACCCTTGAGGAAAAAAAATACCATTTTCCCAAATAGGTTTGCTTAATAGAGTTCCTAAATTTTCATCAGATGTTTCAAATTTCTTTTAAAAACTCAGAACTAGAGAGACAAATCTGTCCACCATCAACTCTTATGATAAAAATTGCTCTAAATGCCATAAAGTAGAATCTGTGTGTTTCTAAGATTCAGATCCTGTCCCCATTATGTCGGTATCTGCCTCTAACCTTCCATTTTACCTCTCAGGGTCTGCTGAAACTCTGACCTTTTTAGATCAGGGTGCACTAAAGAATCAGAAAATATTTTCCTGTGTTTTTGACAGAAGGAATGAAGCAGGATTGGCTGGGATGCATTCCGCAGCTATGGACCTGGACAGAAATAGGCCACAGAAAATCTAGGGTGGTGGCAGTGATTGTGATTGTGAGAGATTTCTCCAATGGAGAGTTGTGATTTCCGAATCGGAAAGGCATTTCCAACTCCTGCAGATAGATGGAACAATGAAAACTTATAGTCATTTAGCCCGTAGGTGATTATCGAATCTCTCAATAGTTATAAAAAAAAATTGCTACCTTCATGTAGAGGAATAAGTTTTTTTTAGATATTATCTTTTTACTCAAAAAGTCATGGACTACTGATGTAGAGAAAAAACAAGTCCTGCCGCCTTGCCTGGCAAGCATGGCACAAGCAGGACAAGAGTTCCAGTCTATTGATACCCAGTATTAGCTTCTCTCTACATCTCAGTGGTACTGAGGTGCAAAATGTAAGCATCTTGAAGTCTAGTTTGCACCTAATTATGCATCTTAAAATGTATACTTAAACCCATTTTACATTTAAATTATGATGGGTTCGAATCCATCCCACCTAACAACAATGACGGCTGCAACCAAAAAATAGCCAGGCATCGTGGTGGGTGCCTGTGGTCCCAGCTACTTGAGAGGTTGAGGCAGGAGACTCGCTTGAGCCCAGGAGTTGGAGGTTCCTGTGAGCTGTGATGCCATGGCACTACCCATGCTCTGTCTCAAAAAAAAAAAAAAAGAAAAAAAAGAAAAGAAAGGCAAAATGAGTTATATTCTCAAAAAATAGATTCCTTCAGCAGTGATTTAAACACTATTTTCCATGTGCTAGGACCAGGGAAATGACGTCAATAAGGTGATTAAGCGGAGTAAAGAGAAACACCTGTCCCACATCCTCCTGCAGTTGGAGCTGCTCCATTTTAATTGGATAATGATAACAGGTTTGCATTCGGAGCCCCTTCTCTATACAGTTTTGGTGTACAGTTGGCTGAAAGGTGAGCTGTGTGAGACTCTGAAGATAGGAGTGAAGCAGAAGCCATCACTCTCGGAAGGGTAAGAGGTCAGATGTGATGAGGAACAAAGGGAGGGGCGTCGTGCAGCTTCCACCTGGTCCCTGCTCCCCTGATCTGGCTCATCTTCCTGTCTGGTGAATCTGCTGACAAACAGTGCCTCAGCTGATGGCCTTAGATAATTGGTTTCAGAGCCCAGTTACATTGTGAGAGCCATTTCCCCAGGGGCTGCAGATTCTGTAATTCTTGCCATGTTCACCTTCATGCCTGTCCCACTTCAGGGGCCAGATGCATTTGGATTCAGGGTTTTCCCTACAAGTGATTCAGTGATTCAGTTAAGTGGGTGGTGACTGTTTCTTTGGTTCTCTACAATTTCTGCTGTGGTTTAAATGTTTATCTTCTAGCAAACACATGTTAAAGTTTAATTGCCACTGTATCAGTATTAAGAGGTGAAACCTTTAAGACATGATTAGGCCAAGGACTCAATCACATAATCAATCAATAAATTAATAGCATAATTAATTAATCCTGTTATTGAGGAATGGAGTGAGTTCCTTAGAAAAGGATGAGTTTGGCCTCTTTTTGTCTCTGTCAAACTCTTTTTTCCCTCAACCATGGAATGACACAGCAAGACAGCCCTTCAGTTTTGAACTTATAAGCTTCTAAATATATGAGCCAGTAAGTTTCTATTCATTATACTCACCCCATCTGTGGTATTCTGTTACAGCACAAAACAGACTAAGACACCTCCATTTCAGACCTTATATAGAAGCCTTGCTTTTATAATTGACCCTGATACAGGATCTCAAACAAGACAGAGAAATAAACATAAAATGTATAAGATCAACCATCTACAAAATTGACCTGGTGGGAGACATGACTGTTAATGTGTTGCCCAGTGGGGCCAAGTTAACCTGTCATCTGGTTTCTATAACCACTTTATTTCCTGGAAGTACAACAAAAATAACATCTACTACAGGCATATCTCATTGTATTGTATGTCATTGTATTTAACTTTGCAGACAATGCGGTTTTTAAAAATTGAAGGTACCCTGTAAGATAAACCATAGAGTACAAGTGAATCCTTCTAAAAGCAGAGTATGAACGTTTTAACTCAATAACTAGGAAAATGACATGAAGGTTATGTTGACCAGTTTGATGAGAGTATTTCAAAATGTATATGAAAACAGCACACTACACCTCGTGATTGCGTTAATGTACACAGTTATGCTATAAGAAATTAAAAAAAAATTGAAGGTATCACAAATTTTACAAATTGGCTGCATTGAGCAAGTCTTTTGGTGCCATGTTCCCAGCAGTAGGTGCTCACTTTGTGTCCCTATGTCACATTTTGGTAATTCACAAAACACTTTAAACTTTTTCATTATTATTATATCTGTTACGATGATCTGTGATCAGCGATCTTTGATGTTACTCTTGGAATGGTTTTGGAGGGCTCAAACCATGCCCAGAGACGACAGTGAAGTTAATTCGTGAACATTGTTTGTGTTCTTCCTGCTCCAACAACTGCCCATTGCCCCAGTTCTCATCCTCCTGTTGGGCCTCCCTATTCCCTAAGAAACAATATTGAAATTAGGCCAATGGCTTCTGAGTGTTCAAGGGAAAGGAAGAGTCACACATCTCACTTTAAATCAAAACCCAGAAATGATTAAGCTTACTTAGGAAGGCATGTGAAAAGCTGAGATAAGCTGAAATCTAGGCCTCTTGTGCCAAAGAGCTGGCCAAATTGCAAAGGCATAAACAAAGTTTTTGAGAGAAATTTAAAGTGTTACTTCAGTGAACACAAGAGTGATAAGATAGCAAAACAGCTTTATTGCTGATATAAAGTTTTAGAGGTCTCGGTAGCAGACCAAACCAGCTATAACATTACCTTAAGCCCAAGGCTAATCCAGAGCAAGGCTCTAACTCTTCTCAATTTTATAAAGCTGAGAGAGGTGAAGAAGCTGCCGAAGACAAGTTTGAAGCTAGCAGATGTTGGTTTGTGAGGCTAAGGAAAGAAGCTCTCTCCATAGTATACAAGTTTAAGGTGAATCAGCAAGCAGTGATGTAGAAGCTGTAGTAAGTTATCCAGAAGATCCATCCAAGATCACTGGTGAGGACGGCTATATTAAACAATTGTAGACAAGAAGATTTAGAAGAAGATGCCATCTAGGATGTTACTGGCTAGAGAGGCAAAGCCACTCTCTGATTTCAAAGCTTCAAATGACAGACTAACTCTCTTGTTAGGAGCTAATGTAGCTGGTGACTTTAAGTGATAACCAGTGCCAGGGCCCTTAAACATTATGCTAAACCTACTCTTCTTATGCTCTATAAAGGACACAAAAAAAGCCTGTATGACAACACATCCATGGACAGCATGGTTTACTAAATATTTTTGAAACTCACTATTGAGACCCACTACTCAGAAAAAAGAGAAGAGGTTCCTTTCAAAACATTACTTCTAGTTGACAATATACCTGGTCATTCAAGACTCTGATGGAGATGAAGAAAGAGATTGGTACTGTATCCATGCCTGCTAATGCAGCATCCATTCTGTATGAATAAAGGAATTTTCAAATTTCATGTCTTATTATTTAAGACATGTATTTCATAAGTCTATACCTGCCATGCACAGAGATTCTTCTGATGCACACAGGCAAAGCAAATTGAAAATCTCTGGAAAGGAGTCAACAATCTAGATACCATGCAGAATATTTATGATTCATGGGAGGAGGTCAAAATAGAATCATCAATAGGATTTTGAAAGTAGTTAATTCCAACACTCATGGATGACTTTGAGGACTTCAAGACTTCATTGGAGGAGGTAACTGCAAATATAGTGAGAATAGCAAGAGAATTAGAGGTGGAGTCCAGAGATATGACTGAATTGCTATAATCTCATAATCAAAATTGAATGAATGAGAAGTTGCTACTTAGGGATAAATAAAGAATGTGGTTTCCTTAGATGGAATCTACTCTTGATGAAGGTGCTGTTAATATTGCTGAAATGACAGCAAAGAATTTGGAATATTCTATAAACCTAGTTGATAAAACAGTGGCAGGTATTGAGAGGATTAACTTCAATTCTGAAAGAAGTTCTACTGTGGATAAAATGCTGTCCAGCAGTACTACATGTTACAGAGAAATCTTTCCTACAGCAAACTCCATTCTGATCTGGTTTTAAGAAATGGTCACAGTCACTCCACCCTTCAGCAATCACCACCCTGATCAGGCATCAGCCATCAACATTTTAGGAAATACTCTCTACAAGACAGAACATTACCTTTTGCTAAAGGCTCACATGACTATCAGCAATTTTTAGCAATAACATATTTATTTGTTTATTTTATTTCAATAAATTACAGGGGTACAAACGTTTTTAGATATGGATTGCTTTTGTAACACTGAGTTAGGGCTGTAAGATGCCCATCACACAGATAGTGTTCATTCTGCCTATGAGATAGCTGTTCACCCATTCACTCTTCCCCTGTTCCCCAGCTTGATTTTCATTGAGCTTTACTTCCCTCTGTGCACATATGTGCTCACTGGTTATTTCCAATTTGATAATGAGTTCATGTGGTGTTTGTTTTTCCATTCTTGAGATACTACTACTACATCCAAAATGTCGTAAATGGAATTAATTCATCCTTTTTGTGGCTGAGAAGTATTCCATAGTATACATATAGCACATTTTGTTAATCCATTCATGAATTGATGGGCACTTGGGTTGATTCCACATCTTTGTAATTGTGAATTGTTGTGCTTCAATAAACATTTCAATGCATTTGGCTTTTTGCTACAGTGACTTAATTTCCTGTGGGCAAATACCCAGTAATGGGATGGCTATATTGAATGATAGATCTACCTTTAGTGTTTTCCACAGAGGTTGTACTAATTTGCATTCCCACCATCTGCAACATCCATGTCAGCATCTATTGTTTTGGACTTTTTAATAGCAGTCATTCTAACAGGGGTAAGGAGATATCTCAGTGTGGTTTTAATTTACATTTCCCTAATGATTAGTGACCTTGAACATTCTTTTCATATGTTTATTGGCCATTTGTCTATAGTTTTTTAAAAAGTATCTGTTTATGTCTTTTTAGTGTGGTTGTTTATTTTTCTTTTGCTGATTTGCTTGAATTCTTTGTGGATTCTCGTTATTAGCTCTTTACTGGATGTATATCTTGTGAATACTTTCTACCATTCTGTAGGTTGTCTATTTGCTCTGTTGATTATTTCTTTAGTGGTACTAAAACCTTTTAATTTAATCAAGTCCCATTTATTTATTTTTGTTGTTGCCGTGATTGTCGGTGGGTATTTTTCATTAATTCTTTGCCTATGCCAATATCTAGAAGAGTTTTTCTTAAATTTTCTTCTAGAATTGTTATGGTTTCATGGCTTACATTTAAGTCTCTTATCTATCTTGAATTAATTTTTGTGAGTGATGAGAGATGTGGATTTCATTTCATCCTTCTTCATGTGGCTATCAAATTTTCCCAGCACCATTTATTGAATAGGACTTCTTTTCCTCAATGTATATTGTTATCTTCTTTGTCAAAGATTAATTGGCTTTATGTGGATGATTTTATACCTGGGTTCTCTGTTCTGCTCCATTGGTTTGTTTCCAGGCCAATACTGTGCTGTACTGGTTACTTAAGGATAGTTTGAAGTCTGCTAATGCGATGTGATGCCTTCAGATTTGTTCTTTGTGCTTATGATTTCTTTGGTTCTTTTCTGGTTCTGAATGAAGCATAGAATTATTTTTTCTAGATCTGTGAAATACAGCATTAGTATCTGGGTGAGGATTGCATTTAATCTGTGAACCACTTTTGGTAGTATGGGTATTTTAATAGTATTGATTCTACCAACCCATGAGCATGATATAGCTTTTCATTTGTTTGTGTAATTGTCTATTTCTTTCCTCAGTTTATCATAGATCTCTTTGTAGAGATCTTTTACCTCCTTGGTTAAATATATCCCTAGGTATTTTGTTTTCTTTATAGCTATTGCGAATAGTATTGAATCTTTACTTTGACTCTCAGCTTGACTGTTACTGGTGTATAGGAATGCTACTGATTTGTGTACATTGATTTTGTACCCTGATACTTTGATGAATGTATTTATTAATTCCAGGGGTCTCTTGGTGGAATCTTTGAGGTTTTCTAAATATAAGATCATATCACCAGCAAAATGATAGTTTGACCTTCTCTTTCCCGATTTGGGGACATGATAAACGTACAGCTGACGTTATATCAAATGGAGAGAAAAGTTAAAAGTATTTCTTCTAAGAATTAGAATAGAACAAGGGTGGCCACCGTCACCACTTGTACTCAGCATAGTGCTAGAAGTCCTAGCCAGAGCAATCAGATAAGAGAAAGAAATAAAGCATTTTTTGATGAAGGCATGCTCATTATTTCTTAAACATAAAGCCATTCCACACTTAACAGACTATGCCCTAGTGTTAAAAGTAACTTTTACATGGGCAAGGAAACCGAAACATTTGCTTTACTGAAAGATTTGCTTTATTGAGGTAGTTGGGAACTAAAACCGCAAGATCTCTGTGGTATGCCTGTATGTATTAATCGTATTAAATGTCAGACATTATACATGCATTCTTTCTAATTATTTTAGTAGCCCCTCATTGAAATCATTTTACAGATGATAAAACCTGAAGGTACAAATTATTAAGGAACTTGATTAAGGTCCAGGCAGCTAGAAAATGCTTGAGCCAGGTCTATCTAAATCTGTGGCTACCAATTATTCTACAGCACTTGTGCCGTAATGGTTCACACATAACACTGGCAGCTCGAGTTGGGGGATAGGCTAAGGATGATAGCTTGACAAGAACTTGAGTGCTTTTTTGATTCTTGGGAAGCCACTGATTACATTTCACCCTGAGCTGCCCTATTTCATGCCTTCCAATTATCTGTTGTATTATGTTTTCATTGTTTAAGATTTAGTATTTTGAGTGGGGTTTCTGCTATTTTCAACCAAAAGTATCTGAGCCAACACTTTGTATAAGAGATATCAAATCATGAAGGGATTGCAATTAATCAAGATTCTCAACAGAGAAAATTTACTAGCCTTTTTATTTCCTTGCATTACAAGTCTCTTAAGCCCTTCTCCACCCTCAATTCCCTTTGATTTGCTGGTCACAAGAAAATTTCTCATCAAGAATTTATTTTCTCAGAAACTTTGACACTTGGAGGGAATTGTATTTTATACCAATTTTATATAAGCATTACTTTACAGAAAAAAACTAAGTTACTCGAAATAATTCATGACACGTTTTGTAAATACATAATGATGCAAAACAACTATTGTTTCCTTCTTATAAAACATGCAGACATGAGTGGTATGGGAGGGATAGAAAAGAATGAAGAGAAAATTCTTATACAAACTGGATGTCTGTCAAAGGAAATAAGAAATTATTTCTAGGCTATCACTAAACTTTATAAGTGAAACTATTTTGCCTCTTTCCTTTTTAATATCCAAAAGTAATGGAGTGATAGTGAACAAAGAAAATAAGTTAATTCCACGTCAGAACAATCACTGATCAGTAACAGGTTAAAGACATGTCCATTGCCGATGTCAACATACAGCCCTAGATGATGTGGGGAGGATAGACACATCCTGATTCTTCATCACATTCTAAATTCAGTCTGCAAAGATAAACTGTTAATGATATCCTTTCACTCCCATCTTCCACCTAAAACATGCTAATCTTCAAAACTAGCAGCCAATTTAAAAATCAAAAGAGATTAGAGTAATTAGTTCTTTGTTTTTAATTTAGTTATTTTTTTAAAAAGTTTTGGGCATTTTACTTGACTATACCTCTAAACTGATTTATAACATTAAGACACTAAAACAAAAAATTGGAGAAAAGACCCAGAAATGGGCCAAATCCCTCAAAGAAATATAAAAGAAAGAATAAGAAAAGTGCATTTGTGTTGCTCACACCAGGCTTCCCTCTGTAAAAAATTCTTTTAGGTGAACTTCTAAGTAATGAAATTTTAAATTAACAAAGCTGCAGAGTCACGGAGTTTCTTTCCAGCTCAGTAGCTCCTGGTATGATGTACTCAGTGACCTCAATGACAATCATGGCTGAAGAAAAATTACAAAGATGCAAATGGCTATGTGTGATTTGCGTGCAATGTCCATATACCTCTTTAGCCTATTTTGCATATATCTGCATTTTTAATTCAAATTTTATAAACAGGATTGTTGTAACCTCTTCTCAATGGCTTACATATGCTTGTAAATCCTTACTGACCTTCTCATGTAAGCACAACTCATGTAAAAGCCTATTGGTATTAATTTAAAAAAAAAAAAAAGATGAAAAAGAAAGGCCTCCTGAAAAGTGTCTCCAGAGCACACTTCTCTCTCTTTTATTTTTTTTTGCAGTTTTTGGCCAGGGCCAGGTTTGGACCTGCCCCACCACCTCTGGTATATGGGGCTGGTGCCCTACTCCTTGAGCCACAGGCACCACCCCAGAGTGTACTTCTTAACAGAAATATTTATCTGTAAATATTATTGAAGTACTATAATAGTTAAGAATAAATACCTGTAGAACCTCTGTAAGTTGATCTTCCAAGGCTGTAACAAACTTGTCAGCATATGGACGTGGTCAACATAAGGAAATATATCTACTGTACTGATACGTACAAGTGGTGAATGTCCATTCCATGAAAATTAGGTCAATTTAAGGAGGAGGGCAATGTGGGAAGGTGCTCATTTACGGAAATTCTACAGTATCATAAATCTCGTCTGGCTGTAGATTAATCTGGGGAAGAAAGGAAGCTGGCCTCTGGAACCCTTCCGGAGGCCCTAGAGATGACCTTCGTCCTGTGTCCAGCCAGCTGTATATCTTGCTCTTGGTCTTTCATACTTCCTCAGCCCTAATAAGGAATCTGTGGTTGGGATCTAAAGAATCTATTCCTCATAGACCCTGAAAGATGAAAACAGATTGTTAACTCAAAATAATGTTTCCCAATATGAGTGCAGGTTTAAGTATTAGCATGAGTAGTTGAAAAGATGTTTTCAGTCATAATCTTGAACAATTTGAGCTTCAATAACCACATCTACTGCCCATTGCATAAACACAGACAGATCCTTGAGATGACAGAATCAATTGTCCTGGAAATGCAGCATCGGTGATGCTCTGTCTGCGCTATGCTGATTTGTTAAAATCTACCAGACACAGGGTGAGTGTATTTGTCTGTTTTATTTCTGACAGTTCTTGGAACCTAGAAGGCCCTTAGTAAATGTTCAATAAATGAATAAATAAGTGAATTTACAGAACTATGTTTTTATCTACAAAGCCACAGACCAAAGGAAAGAGCCATTTAAACTTAGAAACTTTGCTTTCTTAGAACTTTCAGAACCTAAAAACTTTACTTTTTAAGAAAAACAACTAGAGATATTGATGCTCAACCAGCTTTGACAACTACGGGGGTAAATAAACTATGAAGCTTTTTTTGAGCTCTAGAATTATTTTCCAATTAGAGTCTAGAGAGCAGTGGTTCTCAACCTTCCTAATGCCTCCTAATGCCGTGACCCTTTAATACAGTTTCTCATGTTGTGGTGACTCCCAACCATAAAATTATTTTCATTGCTACTTCATAACTGTAATTTTGCTACTGTTATGAATCATTACATAAATATCTGATATGCAGGATGTATTTTCATTATTATAAAGGGGTCACAACCCACAGGTTGAGAACCACTGGTTAGAGAGAATAGCAAAAGAATAACTGAGTTCAGTAAGTAACCATAGGAAAGATCTCTGATGGGGAAAAATGCCTGTGTTATCCCAAAGGACCCCAAGTAAGAGTTGAAAATCAGACCTAAAACTGAGGAGTCTTCTTGTAGCCTAATCTTTGTAATGGCAAGAGAGTGGTTTCTAGCATACCCTTGGAAGACTTCCTGTTTGCTCCTCATCGCCCATAGAGTCAGAATATGCTTCTGATATCTTTCTCTCTCTTTCTCTCTTTTCTTTCTTTCTTTCTTTCTTTCAATTTCCCTTTCTTTCTTTCTCTCTCTCTCTCTCTCTTTCTTTCTCTCTCTCTCTCTCCCTCTCCCTCCCTCCCTCTCTCTCTGTCCCCCTCTCTCCCTCCCCCCCTCTTTCTTTCTAGACGAGTCTCAAGTTGTCCCCCTGGGTAGAGTGCCGTGGTATAGTTCACAACACCTCCAACTCTTGGATTCAAGTGATCCTCTATTTTTCTAATTTCTTTAGTAAAGACAGGGATTCAATTTGCTCAGGCTGGTCCCAAACTCCTGAGCTCAAGCAATTCACCTGCCTCAGCCTCCCAGAATTCTAGGATTATAGATGTGAACCCCTGAGCCTGGCCCATGCCTTTGATTTCTTGATGATCATTCAACCCAACTCATCTCCCATTTTTGAAGTCTAAGGTGGAGAAATAATTAAAAACCATTATCCTTTTAATTCTTTTGACCCAGAAGAAATAACACAAGAAAGAAACATCAGGTAAGATGCTAGGGTAAAAGATTCACCTTTATTACCTCCTCTGAAAGATTTAACAATGAGATTAAAAAAAACTGTAAGATTTAGTGCATGAGACTAATGAGGGTACGAAAAATGCTGAAGGGAGCAGTTCTATCCCATTTAGTAATGGCAGTAAGGATGCTGACAGACTTTCCATTAGCAATTCCTTTCTAAGATAACTTAATTTCCTGATTAAACATGCATTTGTAAATCATATTGACATTTTAAAAGAGAAACAAATAGTGATGCCAATTCTCTTGGGCACAGGGAAAAATGTTCCTTTTCCTTCCCTCCCACTGCCACACAGCTTATTTCACTTCTTCCTGTCTTAGTGCCCAGAGAGAGAACCACATAGTTCAGAAGCAACCTGAATCTAGGCCCTGCAGTTTGACCAGCTTGTAAAATGTGTGGTGGAAACTAATTTTAGATAGCAAAAGAATTTTCTGTGTTTTCTCAGGCAGCTTATACCTGTGTGAGGTTGAATACATGTGTCTGACCATAAGTATGTGTCTATGTGTGTGTGGGTGTAGAGGGGCAGCAGAATGTGGGAGACATTGTTTTCTTAGACTGAACTAAGATTTGGTAAACTGTGCCCTTGAATATGGCTTGCTGTCTATTTTTGTAAATAAAGTTTTATTAGAACACATCCATGCTTCTTCATTTACATGGTTTCTATGGGTGTTTTCACACTACAATGGCAGAGTTAAACAATTGTAGCAGAGGCAATAGGGCCCACCAAGACAAAATATTTGCTATTTGGCCCTCTATAAAAACAAAATATTGCCAATCACTGGACTACAGGTTCTACAATCTAGTCAGTATTTTGTGCAAAAAAGAACTCCAGGAAAGAAGCTGCCTATAGATAATAAATGCTCTACAGGTAAGTCAGGTAAGCAAAGACTCTCCAAAGGGGGTATGGGGCTGTTGAGTGCATAGGTAGGTTCCTCAAAGAACCAGGGCCCATTAAGACTATTAATTATCTGAAAGTTTATTCTTCACTCATAAAAGTAAGGAAAGATCAACTTCTCTGCTTTAAACAATAAGTTTTCATTTATTTATGACTTCAGTTGAAGTTCTGTTCTTTTGTTCTCCAGTAAATTTGCTTCACAGAAAGGGAGGCAACAGTAAAATCTTGGAGAGGTTAGCAGCCATTAATAAGCCAGGACATTGTTTTTCATTTCTCAAGTCAACTCCTTTTAGACATGATGCCCTAGGAAAGCATCTGGGATATTCTCAATGAGAAAATTATGAAGATTCACTCTGGAGGAGGATTTGAAGTCAAAAGCGCATTTCTTCTTTTTTAAAAACTGACTGTAGCCTCCAATTTTTTTCCTTGGAATTATATTTTTTCTTTATTAAAACATGGCATTTAAAATCAGAACTTACACAGAATGAAGTTGCTGCTATAATTTAAAAAACGAAACTAAACAAACAACACAAACTAAAGGCACATACTGTACTAAAGGATAGAACTGTGCTTTAAAGTCCAGCCATGTGGTTTCTTATGGAAGTATAATGAGTTAAAGATGAAATTCCATTTCTCGTTTGCATACATCTTGCAAAGATTCTGCCCAGGAAAATGGTAATTGGAGTCTTTTTTACAATAAATATTATAATTTTTAATCCTAATATTGTAAGCTATGAAATGTCTTCCATTTCACTACCATATGTTTTTTGTCCTGTTTGTCAGTCCAAGAGACAGAAATAAAATAAACACCTTAATGAACACAATACCAATCCTCCTGAGACACCATGCCTATCTTATGGACATAACATGGACCAGGGATTTTGAAGACTCTCCCCAGAGAGCAAAAGTCCGCCTCACTTCTTAGCCCAATGCGGTCTGCAGAAATATTCAGTCTGGCTTGTAACTAAATTGCTGTAGCTTCCTAGTAAGCTGCAATTTGCTATGGATAAGTATATTTGTGAAGTGTAAATGGGTTAATTTTCCCCTTTGGAGCTGATAGGAAAGCGCTACAAGATGGCAGTGAAGTTAGGGTGGGGTTGTTTCAGACACTGGGAGGCTGATCGTGAAAATATGGCTCTCTGTTGGTCTTTTTTGTTAACTGCAAAAATATGAGGAGGAAATCCCGTGGAGAAATCATATTAGAAACAAAATATTGTGAATATTTCTCCCTAGTGATTACAGATACATTGTGAGAGAAAATAAGACTTTGGGGAAAAGGATTTTAAGGAGTTGGGTGATGAAATGGTTACTTGTCTCCAACTTAACTGGTCAGTGTATGGACTTGATGAGTGTCTGTTTCTTTCTTTTATCAATGCAAACATCCTGGAGGCCATACTGTTCCAGGGAGGGGGAAATTCTGCAGAGACCTGCATTCGCTCATCACAGCTGCTCTGCCATCTGACAACCTGATGGGCGTGAGGGACCTCAATGTGTCTGTTGGTTGGTGGTAGTGCCAGAACGTGGAGGGAAATGATTGGACCACAGATGATTTGTCTCTTCCTGCATGGAGAGCAGGCCAAGCAAAAACCTGTGATGGCAAACAACAGCCTCCATCATGTAAGTTAGGAGAAAATATCATGAATATGCCATAAATCAGAACAGTAGTAACATCTCACTCATTTGCTATTGTTTCACAGCAGAATGCCAAGAAGGTTGACAATCTGAATGGATCTGAGACCATTACACAGCATGCTTCAAATCATAAGAACATGGGGCTGGGTGTGGTATAGTGCCTTTGAGATTGACATTTTAATAAACTCAAACGATAGCAAATAATCATACCAATAAGTAATTTTTCAAGATAATAGAGGAAGCACTACAGAACATGAGGCTCCCTTTGGAAAACTCATGTAAATTATCTTATGCCATAATTTGGCTATAAATACTTCAGACTTCAGACTGTGTTGTGCTATTTTCCATTATATAACATTTCTTTTAATGGTTTCCCAACTCAGAAATATTGTAATTCTGATCCCCCCCCAACACAATTCCTGCCTCCTTACCCATACTACATCTGTTGAAATCTGGACAATTTTAAAAGCTCAACTCAACTGTCACTCAACTGGAACTTGACCTTGGAAGTAAGAACAATGTAATGTAAAAATTCGTACACTCATATTAATTCAAAATTTAAAAAAAGTAAAAAGAAAAAAATAGCTTGCCCTTTCCACACTAGCTAGAAGTTACCTCTTCTTCTCCAGAAGCCTAGAGAATATTTTTTTTTGCAAGTGCTAGAGACTTAAAAATATTTTCTTTTGTTACAGATAATTTTATGCACACAAAGATGCACATCTTAATTGACCTGAAAAATACTTTGCCTGCTTTAAAGCAGAAATTTTAATGTATTTATTTTTGTTTTTCAAGGGCAAATGTCTTTAACATAGTAAATTCTCAATTAATGGTCTTGAATCACAGATTTATTAGCTTGAATCTGACACTGATTTGGGTACCATATTGTGCTTTTTAGATTCCCCAAGTAGTGTTTTTTTCTGACCTCAATTTTACATCTTTTTTAGGTAGGTAGAGAACTAGTGCCCAGAGTGTCTGAATTGCAGAATTTAAGAACAGATTTCAGCTCTGATTTATCAAAGAAATTCTTGGACATATGCAGCCTCCATGGTTAAGAGCTAGCTAGTAAGGTCACTTTGTGCCTCTTTGCAAATGCTTGCTTTCTAAAATACCCTAAATAAACTCTTATATTATCTATAAAGAAAATTAATTTCAATGATATAAAATGAATATTGGATAATATTCTTTTCCTAATTAGCTAATCTTTTTGCTCACTTTTCACAATGATCTTTATTTCTCAGAGATGGTCACGATGCTGAAGCAGGAGGATTGCTTGAGCCCAGGAGTTTGACATTACAGTGAGCCATGATGGTGCCAGTAACTCTAGCAAGGGCAACCATGCAATACTCTACCTCAGATCAATAATAGTAATAATAAATGAACAAACAAAATAAAAAAGTGTTCAATACTCCAAAATGATGACAGAGTCAAGTGTAGGAGGACACTCAAGATAAGGTGAAAATCAAACTCTAACATATGTTTCTGACAAGACAATGGTGGTAATATAATAAAAGCAGTATTGTAAATATTAAGTAAAGTGAGTACTGGGACATCATAGCATAGGTTCTAGCCTGGAATTACCAATGGCATGTGAAAGTTTAATAGATCTGACTCTCAGTTACTTCCTCCCTGACAATACCTTCCTCCTGTGGAAGATTCTTTATGAATTCACTTATTAGGGCCAAATAAAGTGTTTTGATCTAACTAATAATATGTTTTATGTAAGAGTAAGGCAAACTCACAAAAATGTGTTTGAACTAAACTATCTCTGGGGAAGATCAAAGGCAAATATTTAAAAAAAAAATGAAACTTCATTTTCAAATCATTAAAATATGCTACCCCAACTTGTTTTCTATTTTCTCTTTCTGAGCCCATTTTGGGTAGTAAGAGACTAATTGGAACTTACTTATTTGTTTTTTAATATTCCAAATGCCATTTAAGGGAGTACAGCTCCCTCTTTCCCAAAGGTAGACGAGACTTGGATAACTGCTAAAATAAACAGTGGACAATATGTGGCAAGGACCAGGCATGCTCTTTTGGGGGGGTGGGGGGAGAGTGGGTGCCAAGATTTCAAAGAATAACTTTACTTTTATCTCTAATGATGCCAGAAACTTGATTTTGTTCAGCTTTAAATATTAGATTTTTTCAGCATGAGGTCAGTCCTACTAATGATCAGGCTAAGGGGGAGGGGAGAATAAAAGGAATGGCATCCTAGAAAATTTCCAAATTCACAGCACAAACTTTTCATTAAAATATTAAAGTTTTTCCTTCTCCAGTGAAAAGTGCAAAAAATTGGGGAGTGGGTGTCAGCCTCCAGAGAGAGAGAGAAGGGAACAGCCCTCCCTGACGAGGCGGCATCCGGGAGAACAGCATCCCTACACCACATCTTGCTCCCATTACTGCTCTTTTCAACTTTTGCTGACAGCTCAAGTTCAGAGGTTGCCTTGTTTCCCTTGTAGTTGATGTTAGTTCAACATTAGACTCTAAAGGTGGAGCAGACACAGAAATTAGCGCACAGGGATAGGAGAAGAACTTTGGCAGCCAAAAATAACATGTGTTTTACACTTGGGGCAAGTATATAAATTAAAAATGGAAAAAGTGGGCAAAAGTGAGATAATTGGCTAATATAAATACCTGTCAAACTGCACTTTCTCACTGAGATTCTGAGCTGAGAAACAAATAAAATTGCTCACCATCACCCTCAACCCACACATCTGTCTCTAAGGAAACTTCAGGGTGCTTTTATGAGTTTTGGATCAAGGAATGTGGCATGTAATTGGGAGTTAAGAAACAAGGTTTTTTTTTTTTTTTTTTAGCTATTTTATGCCCCAAATTTGCGTCTAGGAAGACCCGAGAAAACAATAATCCCCCCTTATTTGAAAATAACATCAGGAGTTGATGTAAGTCAAGAACATCATTGTTTTCCAATTTTTTTCTGAAGGTCCACAGTTGAATCTGGACTTAATGGGTCAGTCGAGTGTATGAGAGTAAGAGGTGATAAAGTTATGAGTAGTTGAGAAGTTATGTTCACTTTACGATTGATGCTTAAGAAGGAAAGTGAAATAATTAGCTGTGTCAAGCAGGGGTTTGATAAATTACAGTATACTTTTATATTCAGGTGTTGAAAATGGAACAAAAGGTTACATCAGGTTTCCTTATCTCCATCAGCTTGTTTCTAAAGCTTTTTTCTTTCTTTGCTAAATTCTTAGGTGTTATAAAAGGTGTTTGAACTGTGCTTCTTTCAGATTGTTTAATACTCATAGACTATAAAGGCTAAAATTATTTTCTCATTAACCCTAGACAATAAGTATTCAGTCGAAGAAAATTGTTTCCACTTCACATAGGCAAGAAACCATCTTTTTTTTTTTTTTAAAGGAATTTTTATACTAGGTTATGTGAATGGGGAGACCCAAACTGCTGTACATAAAAAGGGAAAAGAAATTTAAGGGTGAAGGTAAGTGAACAGAGAATATTGGAGAAAGAGAGAGAGGGCCAAGAATATGGCAACAACGGGCCCTGTTTAAAAAAGAAATAGGATGGGGGAGAGAGAGAGATTTGTGAGAAATTCCCTCAAAAAATGGTTAAAATCAGTTTAACAGAGCTGCAACACATAACATTACATTTTAACTTTTCCTAACAACTGGGATATGAATGCCCCTACCACTAATCCCCTGTGTGAATGCAGAGTTGAAGGAGGAGCTCAGTGGTGAGAGTTGAGATAAGCCTGAGAGAGAGTTCAATGGGTGAAGGAAATGGCAAGTATGGGTCACATTAGTCCCCAGAATTTCGCAGAAGTCATGGGGACAGTATCTTTCTTTCCCTAGTACATATGGGATAGGAGTTTCAAGTGAATTGTACGTAAAGCTAAGGTACTGGGGTGACTTCAGCTGACCCTTAGGTTGATATAGGATGCTTCTATTTTTCTTCCTTAATTATTGTAAGACTATCCAAGAGGCCCTAGGCATGGTGATGGAATTTAGGGTACATGACACTTGGCCACCATGGAATTCATACTTAAGTAGCATTCAAAACTCATCAGAATAAATAGGGCTAATGTGATAATCACACAATCTATTCAAATTATCACAAAGAATATGGCTTCCTCTGTATTTTAAAATTAAGATAACCTTGAATGCCCTAAAAATCTTAGCACTATAAAAAATAAAAATTAAATTATAAAGTAAAACGTGTGAGCAATTTCAGCAAATGCTCAGGAAAGCCTTTTTCTCCCTGGTATAAGAAAGATCCAAAACAATGCACCTGTGTATCTACCACATAACCCCATGAGGATATTTCCAAGGTGACAGTTCCTAGAAATACCTGGCTTTCTTCATGTTCCCTCTTTAAAAGCACTTTCAAAAGAGTTCTAGGAAAATACCTAATCCTGACAATGTGGTTGTTAGTAGCCTCGGCGACTATAAGTTTCCCTTATAAGGAACTTGGCAAAAACTTGGTGTCATTTAAACCAGCCAAAGAGCAGTATGTAATAGGCAGATAATTAAGGCACAGAGAATTAAAAAGATAATGTGGGGCATTTCTTAATTTATTTTTAATCCATCCTTCCTCTAAGTAAGCTCATATTCAATAATCAGAATCAAGGCAAAGAATGTCTTTAAACTAATACAAACTAGCATATTTTACAGCCTTTACAATATTGTGGTTAAACAGGTGGAATCATTATTTTCCTATAGTGTGCATGCTAATAGGATTTGAGTCAGAATTGAAGAACAATGTTGAATATTCTATTCTATTCTAGAATGGCTTTGTCTAAGAAATTATGGACTGATTGCTATAAAAACTCTAATTCGTGAGTATTTTGGGGGATTGAAAATGATCTCATCTTTCAACCCCCAAAAGTACATTTTTGTTATACTTCAACTACAGATAGTTCCCAGGTTATAAATGAGAGGGGTTCTGTAAGTTTCTTCTTAAGTTGAATTTATATGTCACTTCTAACAGGTATATTTACCTATCACCTGTAAAAGCCTCCATGTGTGAGTTATACTTTAAGTTGGATGTTTGTAACTTGGGGACTGCATGTCCTTGAAATCCTCATCATAGAGGCAAGTTTTTTGGAAATCTTACTGAGAATGTGGATAATTTAAAATACAACTGTATCTCTTTTGCCCTGAATTTAGACTTAAACGTTAACTTTGGTTAAAGTCAAAAGTTACGTGTAATGATACATAAATAAAATCTCAAAGATATTTGACTAACTGGGAAAGTCAGGAAACATCTGCATGCAAAAATCTCCTTAATAGTTTATCTTAATTATGGAATAATGCTAGGTTATTTGAACCAATTCACTTTAAATTCCTTTGAAAACAGTTCAGTGTGATATAGCAATAAATAATTAAGCAAATCTTCTGATTGAACAAAAATAATTCCATGGTAAGGCTGACTTTATCACATTAACAGTGTTATTTAATAGGGCAACACATACTGTAAGATATGACATACATCAAAAATGAAAATACACCTTAGGCATTTGATTCTAAAGTAATTTTGAATTATTTCCAATCTAGAACTATGTCAAAAGGTTGCTTAGAATTGAAGGATAATTCATGGTTTTACTTGACATTGCCTTCATGTTGATTATCAATTAAACACTCTCAAGGTACAATATTTTTCATAACAAAAATCACAATTATAATTAAATTTTTATATAGATAGTTGGAAATAAAGTGTTTGCTAACAACCCTCTAAACTGTCAGATCTCTGAAAAAAAGATCACAAATAAATGTTGAGTTAATGACTGATTACGTAATTGATTGGTTATTCATATATTTCCATGTTCTTCTTTCAAAAGAGAGATAAAAGGCTTTAGTTAATTAGAAGTTATCAGCAGATAGAACATAAACCATGAAGAAAGCCATTCAAATTCTACAAATTAAGTTAAATTTCATTTTTATTTCATTGCTCCATTCACAGAACGAAAAGGGTATTGTCTATTTATTTGATAGTATTTTTGTTGATCAAAACTCCTGAATTTTTCTTTAGCCATTTGTGTTTTCCTGAATATTCATGACCCTATACTGTTTTGAGCCTGGCTTTCCTATGAGGATATAACATTACACATAAATCAGTCTTCAACTATACCTATCAAATTACTTTATTTTCCTTGCCAAAAAAGAGGATATCTTAATATATACATTATAAAGCACTTTTCTTACTTGTAAAACATGTAATTAATGTTTAATTCCCAGAAATTATCACCAATTATAAAGCTATTTCTTTACATGGTATTTGTTTTGCTAAACACAGTAATGACTTAGCATTTAATTGCTATATTTTGCCATCAGACATTAAGCACTTCCTTAAACAACTTATAAAGGCACTACTTTAATTTTTTGCAACGAGCAAAAATAATTAGTAACATGAAAAATACTCCTGTTACATCTTTGAGCTTAAATTTCAGATAAAAGGAGTTTTAAGAGAGATAATTCTTACAGTTATGAAAATTTAAAGTATTATAAAATTTTATAAGAATTACTTTTGATTAAGCATTTTTGCTTCTTCCTAGAACATAGTAGTAAATTTTCTATACATTTTTGCCATAGAGACAACATAAATTTTAATATTTTAATTATTATATTTTCTTGATAAATATCTTATTTTCTGGAAGTTTTCTAGGCCAGTACTGCATCTGATTTGTAAATTACAGCAACACTAGAACCATTTTTATTTTATGTTACTAAACACTGAATAACAATGACAATAACAAAATAAAAGCTTTTACACAAACAGACAGTCTGATTTTTTTAACCTGAGGAACATTATGACAGCCTGTAGAAAATTCTGTCATTTTGTTTAATAATGACTTTTAAATTCATTTATGTTTATGTTGCTGTAATCAATTGTCTATCAAAAATAGCTTTAATGATAAGTAAATACAGAATAACAGTCTAAAAAACAAATTAGAATCTTACCGTCTCAATAAGTACTTTTAAAATTAAAAGTGCATCAACAAGCTACTCTAAGAATTAGATCCTCAAGATTTTCTCTAAGAAAATTAGAATAGGCTCAGCGCCTATGGCTGAAACAGCTAAGGTGTCAGCCACATACACCTGAGCTGGTGAGTTCAAATCCAGCCTGGGCCCACCAAACAACAATGATGGCTGCAACCAAAAAATGGCCAGGCATTGTGGCAGGCACCTGTAATTCCAGCTACTTGGGAGGCGGAGGCAGGAGACTTGCTTGAACCCAGGAGTTGGAGGTTGCTGTGAGCTGTGACGCCACGGGGGCATTCTACCCAAGGCAACAGCTTGAGGCTCTGTCACAAAAAAAAAAAAAAAAATGAAAAGAAAATTAGAATACGAATACGACTATGAATGCAAAGGAATAAATAACAAGTTTTTACTGTTAAAATGTGCTTGTTGAAAATGAATAATTGTGGGTGTCAAATGGTTATGGCATTTAGAGTCTACTGGACATTTTTTGAAATATGCTGGGGCAGTTGTATGTGAGGATGCCAATATTATAATATTTTGGAAACTGCAACTTGAGTAACTATTAAGACTGATGATGTACAATTTCAGATGTCAATTTTAAAATGTACAAGATTTTATTTTAATATATGTAAATATCCCCCCATTTAGTAGGTGAAGGTAAATTCCGCCACCCCCATGGAGGGTGGGTTGTATTGCTTTGAAATAACATATGGAAAGAGAAAAACAACTTTCCAGTGGAGAAAGCTTGTAAACTCTATCTTAACCAAGTGATGAAGGATGACATCACCAGTGACATCACAAACATACCATGTACCTTTTGTTTGATATGATGAGAAGGCCATTTCATCCTTGTTATTTCCTCAAACCCAAGCGAATCAGAAAAGACTAAGATAATGTCACAGACCAGAAAGAGATGAGGTAGAAACAACACCCAAATGCAGTTGTGGACACCTGTCTGGGATTTTGACACAAAAAGAGGATATTAAAATAGTTGAAATAGGTAAAATCCAAATAATGTGTAGAGTTTAGTTTTACTAAACAGTTTTTACCCTACACTTACTAGATTTGACACGTACCCTTGCAATATGCACCATAGGTTAGGTAAGTGAGGGGAAGGCTATGTTAACCAGTTTGATGTAAGCATTCCAATTGTATATAAAATCAGCACATTGTACCCCATAAATGCATTAATATATACAGAAATGATTTAATGAAAAAAAATAGAAAGTATGGAAAACTCTCAGAGGGAGTGAGCATTCCTAGGGGTGTTACAAAGTCAAAATGGTGAAGGCATTTGGTCAGATCAAAAGTCTTACAGGTGTGCAAATAGATATGACTTTGTAATTATAATAACACCTAACACCTAGTTAAATGTGACATAAGTGCTTATCAAACAAAAATACACCACACCATGTCTCATAAAAGTACTTTTCCTTAGTAATGTTGGTGCATTTCCACTCAAATAAATTAATTGTCTCATTTGGCAGGAACATCATTGTCGCATGCCAGAGCATGAATTGACCTGTATGGCCTTTTCTCTAAAAACTTCAGAATATATCTCATGTGTGTGTGTTGACAAGGAGTGAAAAGTGAGAAGCTTTTCTTCAGCAGCAGTCATGGATTTGCATGTTCTGGATAAGACAGAGCAAAGAACTGCAGCAGAGAACGGTGAAGTTTCAGAAAGAGGCAAGTGCGAGTCCTTGGAAAGGTATTAAGATATGAGATACCAAGGTATTTATCAAGTTTTTGAATAAAAAATTATCATTTACATAAAAATGAAACCATTTGTTGCTATAACACAGAGTCTGAGTTTTTTAAAAATATATTTTAACCATTATATACTTTGAAATAACTTGCATTTTTATTTTATTATTATTTTTATTTATTTATTTATTTTTGTAGAGACAGAGTCTCGAGGGCCGTGGCATCACACAGCTCACAGCAACCTCCAATGCCTGGGTTTAGGCGATTCTCTTGCCTCAGCCTCCTGAGTAGCTGGGACTATAGGTGCCCGCCACAAAGTCTGGGTATTTTTTTGTTGCAGATCAGCTAGGGCCGGGTTTGAACCTACCACCCTGGGTATATGGGGCCGTGCCCTACCCACTGAGCCATGGGAGCCGCCCAATAACTTGCATTTTAAAAAATATGGTGAATGTTGTGTGACATGTGTTCTGGCCTAAATACAAATTCTATTTCTTCCTGAAATTTAAAACAACTATTTTGCTGCTAGAATTTTTGCATGGAATTTTACTAAACAATTATTTCTGTCCTTTATATCAAACGGACATCTTTACTAGCTCAGAAAATGTTACATTTTTTTTAAGTGGTCCATTGTTTCATAATTGAAGATTTATACATACTTTTATAGATCAACATGCCTTCAGCCTTTAATATATATATCATGCACCTCAAAGGAATATGTGACACCAGTCTCCTGAGAAATTAGTAGAACATTCAGGTAGCTTCAAATGCTGTTGAGTGATGATAAAGGGCTTGAATTCACCAGTGCCATTGAGGGAAACTTGATGAAATAATGTATTATTTAAATATGTTATTGTCTTATCTTTTTTTAAATCTCAATATCACACAATGTGGATGCATATGCCATTTGTCAAGTTATGACATTCATATCCAGCAAAAAAACCATAGCTGAGAGCACTGGGGAATGGGAATATTTGTTTCTGCCAAGTTATACTAAGAAAGCCTACCTTGATGTGAGTAAAATAGATCTATTACAGGATATTATGTCGATATAATCTTTATATATTAGAGATGATTATATATATAACATATAGATAGTTTAATTATGTAAATAAAATAAATGTGTTATAGCAGAAAAAGGCATGTCAAAAATTTCAACAAATCACGTGCTTTGCTTATTGTAATACATAGAGTTGTTTGATATTACTATATCATAATAAGGAAGTGCTGTGAGATAGATTAAATTATTAAATGATTTTTCTCCTCTTACTGTTAGGGAGAGAGAGAAAAAATCCTTTGGTGCTAAACCCTGTTTTGACTGTCTGCAATGGTCAGATAACAATAGTACTTATTCCGGATGTTGGTCTATTGTTCATCATTTAATCTGCTCTAATCATTGAATTGATTAGCAAGTGACTCATCATCAAAATAACAATCACTTTAATCTGATTCTTTGTACAAGGAAACTGTGTCAGGAATTTAATGAATACAACATCACAACACACAGTGCATGGAACATATGGAAAGTATGACCATATACCCAGCCATAGGGTAAACATGAACCATAAAAAACTACCAATTATGTAGGGTAGAAACGGTCACCTATCAACCACTGCAGTTGGTTCAACTTGATATTTATGGGTTTGAAGCATGAATTATCAATTTTCCCTTCCAAATGTTTTAAAATCCAGCTGTGTACTTGAAATGAGAAATTTACATTTTCATGAATAAAATAGAATGATTTCTCAATAAGATAAAGACACAATCTGATATAGTCATTCTAAAAAAAGTCCATAACCCAAACGGAAGGGAAGTCATGTGGTACATCAAAACACTAGCTTGTTCAGGAACTTTTATTAGAAGTGGACTATTCTTGGTAGGAAATTCATGTCTAATGTATCATTCTATGAAGTAAGAGAAAAACGAGATAGATAGGATCCCCAAAAATAATTAAGAGAAAATAATTAAGAATATGCAAAATAGGAATAATTTTTTTCTTTACAGGACACTTGTCTCTTATTTTAGTAACAGAGGTCTATTTTGATTATAATACCTATTCTGTGTACTTAAGGTTACCCATTCCCTGACTGAAGAATAGCACCCAGGGCTGACCAACTAGGTCAGCCTGGTTTTTCCAATTCTCTGACCAGTTGAATTGGATCAGAAATAGGCATATTACAGACATTGGGTTAATTTGATATATAGACTCTTGCAGAGTATCTCCTTTCTTCTGGGATAGTGAATTGTAATAGTATGTTACTCTAAAGCTGCTGGAGGTGAAAGTTCCCAGGTGGAAACCTCTTGCCTGGGAATAAAGCTAGCGTGAAAAAGGGAGCCCTGAAATATATTGACAGTGAGGTGGGGTAGGAGGTAGTGTTCCCGCACAGGAAAGCCTCACACGTGTGGTACCGGGTGGAAGTAGAGCAGAGGTGAGGCTGTCTCAGGTGCCTCAAGCATTCAGCATTGGTCACTGGGTGGGAAAGAAGGAAATAGAATCCTGAAATGGACCATGGACAAAAATGCTGAGAAAATGGCTGGGTGGGGATCAAAGAGGAAGCTGACCTACTTTATGATTTTTCTCAGGCCAGCCCTGCTTATGCAGCTGACAGGCATTTACCTGAAAAATATTTATAATCTGAGTTCTTGTGGCTTAGGCATGTTCCACAGGGAAGTGAAAGAAGTAGACAGAACCGCCTGGGCGTAGCTATCAGGAACGGGCTGGGTATTCTTCACTAAAGGCTTTGTGCTTTGCTTCTAAAGTTTCTAAATCCCAGCAATGAGCTGTCCATTACTGACCTGGCCTTTCAGTACCGAGCTTAGTTATACTTCAAATAAGTAATGCTGATAGGGCCCAAATGGCTGGCTCAAATGATCAAAGGTCTAGGATTTGAGATGGCAGTAGAATAAACATTAGATACTAGAAAAGGCAGCTGGAATTACAGATTGAAGTTGGGCATGGACACTGAATAGGAAATACTATTGATTGTCCAACATTTTTTTCAAAATTGTCTTTCATAGTAAGACTGACGTGTTCCAATGTGAAAGCCAAGGATTAAGGACAGTCTATGCTTACTGACTAAAAGAGGAATGCTGGGATCAGGTGACCTGTGGAAGTATCAGCTCTGTCACTTGATGTTTGGGGCAAGTTCTTCGTTCAGTCTCTAAACCTGCTGTCCTTGTCTGAGAAGTAAGTTTAGTGATACCAACTAACCTCCTTGGGTTTTGATCAAAACTGAATAAGGTAATGAACTTAAAGTGCTTGGCTCCTGGAAAAGGCTCAATGCAAGTGGCTATTATTTTACTCTAGAATTAGAGAAACACAAAGAAAATACATGATAAAGTCAGTTGCTTTGATACAACCTTATGTGTACAATATACAATGTAGAAACTTGTTTCCAAATTTTTGAGATTAGGAGCTCATGATAATAAATCAGAATCCAACTTCTTTTGAAGTTAAGAAATTATTTGATATGCAACGAACATTCTTACTCAAATGTAAACATTCCATCAAGTTTTGTCTTTTCAGAAGAAACAAAAAAAAAAACATAGTTATCTTCAATCTGATACACACATATTTAAACATGGTATCATTTCCTCTCCTTCTTTCTCCAGGTTAAGTAAACTTGATTTTTTAAAATGCTCTGATGGGTTGCCATTTAATTTTATTCTGTCATTTTTATTACACAGCCTATGAGCTCATGAATCAAATTGTGATGAAGCTCTTTTTTTTTTTTTATTGAATGGTAACTATGTACATTAATGCACTTCTGGGGTACAGTGTGGGGTTTTCACATGCAATCCGAAATACTTCCATCAAACTGATCAACACAGCCTTCATGTCATTTTCTCAGTTATAGTTT
>CAUYQV010166315.1:0-11002 GCA_963574575.1 Galagoides demidoff
AGAATATAAATGTGTTGATACAATGATTAACCAAATGACATGAAAGTTATGTTAACCAGCTTGATGAAGATGTTTCAAATTGTATATGAAACAGCACAATGTACCCCATGTTTGCATCAATGTATACAGAAATCAATTAATTAAAAAAAAAAAAAAATGAGGACACCCCGGAGAGTCTTTAGAGGATTTTCTGTTGGTCGGATGCTCCATTTCTGTCTCTCATCGCTAGGTGGCGTTCGCTTCACGTGAGTGAAGTGGATCCAAGCAGAAATGCCGGCTACTTTTATAGTTCTGGGAGTGGAAGAGGATGATAATGAAGGGTCCTTTCCACTTGAATTCAAGTGCTTTGGAGCTTTACCGCTTCATCAGCACAAGGTCTCTGGATTGATATTGATGAGAGGAACCCGGGGCTTGGGGTGGGATGGGGATGTGTCAGTCCGAGTGATCTGGCTGTCTTTGATGAGTTTTTGAACAGTCTTTTTATTTATTCTTTATTTATTTTTATTAAATCATAGTTGTGCACATTAATACTATCATGGGGTACACTGTGTTGTTTCCATATACAATTTAAAATACTCTCATCCAATTGGTTAACATATCCTTCATGTCATTTTCACAGTTGTTGTGTTAAGACATTTATATTCCACATCTAGAAAGATTCACATGTACCCTTATAGGATAAATCTTAGGTGTGATCCCAGCAATCACCTTCCCTCCACCCATCCTCCCCTCTCCCCGCCCCTCCTTCTCCCCTTTCCCTGAATTCTTGGGCTAAAATTAGGTTATAGCTTTCCTATGATAGCTAAAAATTAGTTTCATAATAGGGTTGAGTACATTGGATACATTTTCTTCCATTCTTGAGATACTTTGCTAAGAAGAATATTTTCCAGCTCCATCCATGTAAACATGAAGGAGGTAAAGTCGCCATCTTTCTTTATGGCTGCTTAGTATTCCATGGTGAACATATACCACAATTTGTTGATTCATTCAAGGTGTGGTATGTGGAGTCTGGGTCTTAATAGTTCAGCCATTTTCTTTTTCTTCTTCTTCTTTTTTTTTTTTTTTTTGCATTTTTGGTCAGGGCTGGGTTTGAACCCACCACCTTTGGCATATGGGGTCAGTGCCCTACTCTTTTGAGATACAGGCACTGCCCTAATTCAGCCATTTTTTGCTCCCCTAAATGGGTGGATTGATGCAGTTAGTTAATGACTGTTGGGCTCAGGGCAGGTGGCAGTCTTACCTGGTGATCAGGTAAGGTCCACCACCCTTTATCATCTTTTATTCCTCCCTGTCACTTACAATACTCCTCTTCTTTAGTGTAGATGGGCTGGTCAGGTAATAGTGGGGCTAGAGTTATGACCATAAACTCCAAAGTTCCCCTGTTTTTTGGGCTACTTCTCATGCCACTTGGTCAGCTGCCTGGTTTCCTTCTGCTTCAAAGGAGTTTTCTTGTTGGTGGCCTTTGCAATGGATAATGGTGACCTGTTTTGGCAACCATATGGCTCCTAGAGGTGCTAGGATTTCTTCTTTATTTTTAATTTATTTACCTTCTGAGGTTAGTAAGCCTCTTTGCTTGTATATTTCACCATGTACATGCACAGTAGCAAAGGCATACCAGCTGTCAGTATAAACGTTTATTACTGTCTTTCCAGTTCCTAGTTTCAAGGCTTGAGTTAAAGCTATTAACTCTGCTCAATGGGCAGAAGTACCATGTCCTAGGGGTTGGGCCCATATTACATGGCCTTCTGGTTGTACAACTGTAGCTCCCGCATAGCAGATTCCTTCTTGCACAATACTGCTGCCATCTGTGAAGAAGGGTCCTGTGGTCTTTTGAAATTGGATACAAGGCTGGTCTAGTAGCAAGGCCTGGTATTGGGTTAAGCACTCATTTGACAGCCATTTGTCAGGGGTCCCTCTTGGGAGGGGTTCAACTGCATGGGGAGCTGTTATGAATAAGTCCTGGCTCAAGGTTGACTTATTTGCTTCCTTATTAGGGAAGCAGTGGCTGCTATGGCCCTAAGGCAGGTGGGCCATTCTGTTGCCACTGGATGTTTTGATAAGTATGCCACAGGTCTCCTTCAAGGGCCTAAGTTCTGGGTTAGGAAAGCTTTGGCAATGCCCTGTTTTTCCACTACAAAAAGATGAAAAGGCTTGGTAATATCTGGGAGGGCTGAAGCAGGAGTGGATATAAGGGCATGTTTTAAGCAGGTTTTGGATGCCTTCTGTTCTACTTCAGTCCAATGCAGAGGGGAATTGTCCCTGGCTGTGGCTGCATAGGGGGGCTTGGCTATTTCAGCAAAACCCAAAATCCATAATCTGCAATACCCAACTGTTCCCAGGAATTCTTGTGCCTGTTTCTTGGTGGTAGAGGTCAGGATCTGGAGGACAGCTGTCACTCATTGGGTCAAGAAGGCTCAATTCCCACCCTTAAGTACATATCCCAGATATGTTGCCAGGGTAACACACAGCTGGGCTTTCTTGGCTGAAACCTGATATCCTAGTTTCTGTGAAGTACTTAAAAGATTTTCTTTGGCTTCCTTACACTCAACGGGAGAGGAGGCTGTGATAAGCAAGTCATCTACATACCACAGGAGAGTGATTGAAGGGTTTTTCTTTTTCTTTTTTTAAATTAAATCATAGCTTTGTACATTAATGCAATCATGGGGTACAGTGTGGTGTTTTCATCTATAATTTGAAATATTTTCATCAAACTGGTTAACTTAGCCTTCATGTCATTTTCTTAGTTATTGTGTTAAGACATTTATATTATACTTTTAGGAAGATTCACTTGTACCCTTGTGAGATAAACCATAGAGGTGATCCCTTCAATCACCCTCCCTCCACCCATGGTTTTGTAGTCTGAATTGCTATAGGTATTGCCTTAATGCCTCGTCAAAGAGAGTTGGGGAGTTCTTAAATACCTGAGGCAGGTGAGTCCATGTTAATTGCTTAGAAAACCAGTTTCAGGGTCAGTCAGTCCACTCAAAGGCAAAAACTTCTTGGCTTACAGGAGCTACAGGGATACTGAAGAAGGCATCTTTTAAGTCTATCACTATATATGCAGTGGTTGGGGGGTATGAGACTCAGGAAAGTATATGGGTTATGACCGTTGGGTGAATGATTTCTACCCATTTGTTAACTTCCTGTAAATCTTGGACTGGGAGGTATTCCTGGGTTCCTGGTTTTTGGAAAGGGAGGAGGGGTGTGTCAGGCTGACTGGCAGGGTATCAGGATCCCTGCCTCTCTTAGCCACTTGATGTGGATGGCTATGCCTTTCTTTGCTTATAGTTTCATAAGGTATTGTTTAACCCTAATGGGGAGTGCATCAGCTTTTAACTGCATCACTACCAGGGGTGGTGGTGGGAGGATACACCCAGTAGATTGGTTTCTGCCCATACTCTGGGAATTCAGGCCTGTAAGTCTTGCAGATACTCTTGGGAACCTCCTGGGGAATCTGAGGGCTGGAGGAGATACTCTTTGGATAATGAACATGTCACTAAGAGTTTGTAGTTCTTTCTGAAAGGTCAATTGTCCATTAAAAGGTGAACTTTTAAATGAGATGGTAGGTTTTAGCTTTCTTAAGCAGTCTCGTCCCAGGTGGGGATAAGGGCAATCAGGGATCACTAGGAAGGAGTGGGTCACCACACTGTTTCCTAAGTCCAGTGTGTGGGAAGTTGTCCAAGGATATGCTGCAGTTTGACCTGTGGCTCCCTGTCAACAGGGACCCGAGTGGCTCTGTCAGTACTGAGTGAGCTGCTCTGGTATCAACTAGGAAATCTACAGTAGTGAACCTGATTTTGAGAGTTACCTGGCTCCTGCGGGCAAATGGGTAAGGAGCCACAGTCTCCTCAGACTTCATTTATGAACAGTATAGGTTTGGGTTTCTGCCCTTTTTGCCTAGGATTTTGTGGACATTGGTTTTTCCAGTGTCCCTGTTCCTTGCAGAAGGAACATCTGTCTATTTCTAGGCAAGGTCACCCTCTCCCTCCTTGCTCTGGGGCCCTTTCTCCTGGAGGTTAGCTTGCAAAGTGGCAATAGTTGCTTTTTCTAATCTTCTGGCTACCTTTTCTTCTGGAGTTTCCTGATTGTTGTAAACATTTTATGCCACACTCATGAGTTCCTCCCTATTCTTTCCCTCAAAGCCTTCAAATTTCTGTAAATTTCTTTTGATGTCTGGGGCCAACTGCATAACAAAAACCAAATTTACTGCCTGTCTGTTAAGGGGCACATCAGAGTCTAGGCAGGGGTATAAGTCTGATATGCCTTGAGGAGCCTTTCTAGGAAAGCTGTGGGTGACTCTGCGGGTCCTTGTTGGACTTCACCTACCTTAGATAGGTTGGTAGGTTTTCAGGCAGCCCTCCGCAAGCCAGTTAGAAGATTCTGGTGGTAAGCGTCTAGGGACTTTCCATGTCATTTGGATCCTAGTTTGGGTGTTTAGGTGGAAAAACTTGCTCAGCCTGTTCCTAGTAGTCAGGGAGTGCTTCACTTCCACCCAAGGCCTTCTTACGGGCCTCAACAAAGATGTGCTCCCTCTCTTCGGTAGTAAAAGAGGTCTGTAAAAGTTGCTGACAATCATCCCAAGTGGGCTGATGGGTGAAAAAGATTCTAAGAGAGAGATGAGGGCCTGAGGTTTCTCTGAAAATGTAGGGTTTTGCTGTTTCCAATTGTAAAGGTCACTTGTGGTAAAAGGGACATAGACAAGACCCCCCCCCCCCACAGCCAGGACCAGTAGGAAAGACCAGAAGTGGCAGGAAATATAGAAGAGTCAGTGGGAAGGAGTT
This sequence comes from Galagoides demidoff, assembly GCA_963574575.1. NCBI lineage: Eukaryota > Metazoa > Chordata > Mammalia > Primates > Galagidae > Galagoides > Galagoides demidoff. The sequence continues at coordinate 4,782 of CAUYQV010166315.1, forward strand.
CCCAGGGACCATAAGAGGATCCCACCCTCTTATGTAGGGGAGAGGCTGCGAGAGGGGCTGAAGGGCCTGGAGGATGGTAAGGTGGGGCCCAGGGGCAGGTAAAGATAGGATCCTCCTCTTCCTCAGGCACTGGGAGGACAGGGTAGCACTTTGATGGAGCTTTTGTTGCTAAAACTATAGTTCCTAGATGGAGAGAACAGGTCTTGAGCCAGGCCAGAGGGTTATTCACCAATTGGGTCCATACATCTATATAAGGAAATTGGTCAGGGTGGCCAGGATTTCTGATGACTACTTTCCAAACCTTTTGGCATAATAGAAGGTCAAAGGAACTGGTAGGGGGCCAATTTACCCTCAAAGCTGGCTATTCAAGTTTACAAAGGGTCCTAAGGCACCCTTTGGAGAAGTTTACTCCATATTCATCACTTTTTTCTGTAGAAAAAACATCCTTGAAATGTCTGAAAAGACAGTTCAGGGGAGAGTCTAATTTGGAGGAGGAAGAACCCATGCTTTTATAAGGTAAAAGCACAAATTATAATGCTGAACAGAGCAGAAGCACAGACTATAACACCAACAGAGCAGAGGCAAGGATTGCTAATCAGACAAACAACACAGAGTACAAGTGAACAAAAGTATGTGAATCTAAATTGTGCCTTGAGGCTGGGACCCCCACTGGCATCCCAGTCTTTGGACCCTCCTCAACAGACCAACAGCTCAGCAGCCTGGGGTTCCTGTTTCTGATAGGCATCAGCCTGGGACCCCTTACAGGCTAATGGGAACATTAGCCTTACAGGGATATCCCCTGAGGCTAGAAATTTCAAGTCCCTTATCACCTGCCCTCTGTGCCCCAATTTCTCTGAGGCCCTAGGCCAAAGTGCCAATGTCTTGTCAGCCTTAGCATCCTAAAGTCTTCAACAGGGCTGGAGTTCCCCACCAGAATTTCTGGTGTTTTTAGCAATGGGTCATCACACGCCTCTGCGAGCTTCTGACAGGCAAATAGCCCGGCAACCAGGGTTTCTTTCCAAAGCTCCCGTCCATTTGGCCTTTCCACAGAGGTCCCTAAGGACCCTACAAAATTCACAACAAACAGATACAACAAACAGTTATGTATTTCCACAACAGTCCACAGCAACAATAAAAATGAATGCAATAATTACATTAAATGTCTGCAGACACTAGCCAAAAATAGATGCTTAAATGTCTTACCTCCAGAGTCAGACTTGAAGGCAATTTAGGGATAATCATCAGCCAGTCTCCTAAGGGGAACTGGGTCCTCCAAGGTCCCTGGAACTTCAGGGGGTGCCTCCCCTCAGAGGAACCATAGTCTTTCCCTTTCCCAGAGGCCGCCTGAGGATTGATAGTGTCAGCATCTGGAGGATCTCTCTGGGACCTCCAGAAATGTAGTGCCCAGGGGTTCCCCAGAGACCACTCAACAAGAAAAGCTGAATTTGCAAAGGAGTCTCTTTATTGAAGAGCCAGTGACTCCCTCAGTGTCTCAATGAGGGGTTTCTGAGAGCAGCCCTGAGTGCTTAAGGGGTCAGGTTTTTAAGGCTTAGTCTACATTCTGGTTGGCACTCAAGCTCTCCAGGTGCACTCAGAAGAGGGTACTGTAGCAAGCAAGCATTGTACAGAAGCAAAATTTGTGCAGTTAGTTAGCCATACATCATACATCTTTGTTTTAATATTTTCTCATACATCTTGGGTTTAATATTTTCCCCATATCTTTGTTCCAGTACTTTTCCTCCATATATCTTTGTCTTAGTATTCATACATCTTATATTGTTTACGGGTCAATTTGTGGACAATTGGTTTGCTTCCCAGGCCTAGGAGTTAGCCAAGCAAGAAACTGGGAATGAACTAGAAGCAAGAAATCAATTAGTACTTTCTCATTTATTTTGGGAGTTAACTGGATTTATTTATTTATTAAAGCTTATAGTCTGGAAATTTGCCATGAGTTATTTTTGGTATTTTTCCATCATGGCCAGGCCTAACAATTATACAATGTTGTTTTTATGTAAAACAACATTAATCTGTAAATAGATGTGTTTTACAAATATTAATTTATTCAGAGAATACATTTGTAAAATAAATATGTAGAGAATAATCATAAATAAAGGTTGATCTTAATGAATTATTGGAAGGCTAAAGCCTAGTGACCACCACCCAGTCATCCTGACTCCCATTTTGGCCCTCGGTTAGTCCAATCTGAATGCTTATCTACAATACAAAACTTAATCTGTCCTCATGTCAATGCCATTATAGGCCTTTAATTTTCTGAAGCTTGCTTGTTGCACTGAAAGGGCTCATGGATCAAATGCACTGAAGACTTGGAGGTCAGTGCTTTTGAAAACCTGAGAGTCATTTTTTCTGGGTCTAAAATTCATGGCTTTCTGATTCTTTTTAATAAAACTTTATTCTACCTTCTTCTGTAACTGAATACTTGTCTCCAAATTGTGGATGAGATTTTAATTCTATGTTTTGTTTGTCGTATAGTCTTATTTGTAGAAAAATGGGGTTTTACTTTTAATTAAAATCCATTAATTTTTTCAATAAAATGTGTACTCAGAATATTTTTTTCAGGCCAGTTTCAAATTATTTCTGTCAATTACCAGAAGAAAATTAAGATAATTTTAAAAATATTTCTTGTGTGTTTTTGTTTATCTCTTCCCTTGCAGATACTCGGATTATTCATATATTGGAGCTTCTGTACATACATAAAAGCTGACTATTTTCTTTTCAGATCTTACAATCTCTTGCTCATTTTTTTCAGACATTTCTTTCTGGTTTTTGCTTTCTCTTACATGTAAGGCATTACCTGTCACTGTGTTTCTTTTTTTCTTTTCTTTCTTTCTTTCTTTCTTTTTTTTTTTTTTTTTTTTGAGACAGAGTCTCACATTGTCATCCTTGGTAGAATTCTGTGATGTCATAGCTCACAGCAACATCAAACTTTTGGGCTCAAACAATTCTCTTGCCTCAGCTTCCTGAGTAGCTGGGTCTATAGGCTCCCCTAATAATGCCCAGCTATTTTTAGAGATGGGGTCTTACTCTAGCTTATGCTGGTCTCGAACTTATGAGCTCAGCCAATCTGCCTGCCTTGGCCTCTCAGAATGCTAGGATTACAGGTGTGAGTCACCATGTCCCACCCACTGTGTTTCTTTAATTTCAGATTTCCTTTCTTAAGTGATTTATCATTTTTTCTTATTATGCCAAATTTAATCCCTTCATTTCTTTCTTCTTCTTCTTTTTTTTTTTTTTAGACAGAGTCTCAAGCTTTTGCCCTGGGTAGAGTATGATGGTGTCACAGCTCACAGAAACCTCAAAATCTTGGGCTTAACTGATTCTCTTGCCTCAGTTTCATTGCCCCGGGTCAGGTTAGAACCCGCCAGCCTGGGGGATACATGGCTGGCACCGTACCCACTGAGCTATGGGCACTGCCCTTGATCCCTTCATTTCTTAGTTTTACTGAGTCCTATTAATAATATGCTTTCAGTCCTTGTTTTTTTTTTTTTAAATCTTTTATCTTATTTTACAAAAGTATTTCACAGTACATAAGGTACACCAAGAAGAAATACATTCTTTTTTTTGTAGAGCTATTACTCTACACGTTCTCATTTTTACCCCAATAGCACATTGTGTTGGTTGGCATTTGTTTTCTTGAACCAGGAAAAGGATTAGGATTCAGAGAAGCTCCTCCAACTTCAAAGAGCTCTCTCTGAATGTTTCTGTGAAGCAGTTAGAAATCTGTTAGCTCATTTCCTGGCATCTCCTGGCATTTCTGCCCTTCCATTCTCCCATAACAGCCTCCCTCCCATCACCTCTACTGTGTTTGTGTTTCTCCATTTCTCCCAGTTATTACTTCTTAGTGTAAGGCTCATCTCCAGAAACCAAAACAGCCATCATCTGAACAAGATGTACACTTATTTTCTTCAAATGATTATATATTTTCAGAATAAATTTAACTTTAAAGTTATTTTCAATATTGCATTTTGAAATATGTTTCAATTTTGCATCTTTAAAATGGAGAACTTTCAATGACTAGAGGAGAAACAGATAGAAAAAAATATTCTCTTACAACACTGGGGTGTTCATGACATGTTTGGAGGCCATACACACTAGATCACAGGGCACATGGAGACACAGAAAAAGTGTGGGAAGCAGAATGAGTCCAGGCTCTTATCCAAATGGGTTTTCTCACATGGTGTGTTAATTTCTAAATTGAAAGTTAGCAAGCATGAGTGCCAGAAGTTGGAGGTCACTGCTGTGGCCATTCCTGCATAGTGCATGTGGAGTGTGGATTCAGTGGGGCCACTCAAGCCACTGTATCAAATTCTACCATAGGGAAATGCTCAATGATTTCAGAAATATTAATTTCAATTTTACGTATTTATATTTATTTATTTATTTTCAGAAAAATTTCTTTTAGGAATGTTAAAGTGAAATAGACACTAGGCAGGAAGCAGCACTGAGCAGAGAAAGCCAGTTAGGCCTCACAGGAGCCCTTAACCTTGCTTGATTTGCAATAAATATACAATAAATATACAAGCCCTGGTCCCAGGCTTTTCTTTTTAGGGATATTTGTATAGTTGATGCTATTCCAGAACTTGATATAGGCCTGTTCAACATTTTCACTTAATTCTGATTAAGTCTTGGGAGGTGGCATGATTCCAAGTATTGGTCGATTTCCTTCAAATTGTTATATTTCTAGGAATAAAGTTTCTTATAATATTCATTAAGGATTTTTTGAATTTCTAAGGGGTCTGTTGTTATTTCGTCTTTAGCATTTCTGATTGATGAGATAAGAGATTTTAGTCTTTTTTTCTTGCTTAGGTTGGCTAAAGGTTTATCTAATTTATTGACCTTTTCAAAAAACCAACTTTTTGATATATTGATCTGTTGTATATCCTTTTGTTTTCAATTTCATTTAAATCTGCTCTGATTTTGGTTATTTCTTTTCTTTTGCTGGATTTGGGATTGGAATGTTCTTCCTTTTCCAGTTGCTTGAGATGTTCCATTAAGTTGTTAACTTCCTCTCTTTCTGTTTTCTTGAGGAGGGCTTGCAATGCTATAAATTTCCCTCTTAGGACTGTCTTTGCAGTATCCCAGAGGTTCTGATAACTTATGTCTTCATTATTGTTTTGTTCTAAAAATTTGGTAATTTCTGTCTTGATCTTGTCTCTGGCCCATCTATGATTCAGCATAAGGTTATTTAGCTTCCATGTTTTTATATGAGTCTGCTGATTCCTCTTGATACTGAGTTCAACTTTTATTCCATGATGGTCCAAGAAGATACATGGAATAATTTCTATTCTTTTAAATTTACTGAAGTTATACTTATGACCAAAAATGTGATCAATTTTGGAGTATATTCCATGTATTGATGAGAAAAGTGTGTATTCAGTTTTGTTAGGATGAAATGTTCTGTAGATGTCTGTTAGGTCCAAAAGTTGAATAGTTAAATTAAATCTAAAATTTCTTTGCTATGCTTCTTATTAGAGGATGTATCCAACACTGCCAAAGGAGGGTTAAAATCTCCAGATATGATGGAGCTGGGAGAGATCAAGTTGCTCATGCCTGTTAGAGTATCTCTTATAAATTGAGGTGCATTCTGGTTGGGTGCATAGATATTGATAATTGAGATCTCATCATGCTGAGTATTACCCTTAACAAATATAAAATGGCCATCCTCATCCTTGCTTACTTTTGTTGGTTTAAACCCTAATGTATCTGTGAATAAAATTGCAACACCTGCTTTTTTCTGCTTTCCATTTGCCTGGAGTATAGATGACCATCCCTTCACCCTGAGTCTATATTTGTCTTTTAAGATAAAGTGAGATTCTTCTGTACAATAGATGTCTGGTATGAGTTTCTGTATCCAATCAGCCAATCTGTGCCTCTTTAGATGACAATTTAAGCCATTCACATTGATAGAAATTACTGATAAGCCTGGTGATATTTTGGGTATTGAGTTGTTTGAAAGTCCAGTAGACATTTTTAATTCTGTTGCCATTGTGGAAGTTGGAAGTTGATCAAAAGTTTCTGAGTGGGTTTACTTTTGTGGTGGAGGATTGCACTGGTAATTATGGAGGATAGGTTTGAGAATTTCCTGGAGAGCTAGCTTAGTTATAGCAAATTTCTTCAATGTGTGAATGTCATTAAAGTATTTAATTTCTCCATCATAGATGAAACTCAGTTTAGCTGGATACAGGATCCTGGGTTGAAAGTTA
>CAUYQV010166318.1:0-11990 GCA_963574575.1 Galagoides demidoff
GTACCTGATCTTTGACAAGCCAATTAAAAACATTGAGTGGGGAAAAGATTCCCTATTTAACAAATGGTGCTGAGCGAACTGGCTGGCAACCTGTAGAAGACTGAAACTGGACCCACACCTTTCACCATTAACTAAGTTAGACTCTCACTGGATTAAAGATTTAAACTTAAGACAGGAAACCATAAAAATACTAGAAGAAAGTGTAAGGAAAACACTTGAAGAAATTGGCCTGGGCGAACATTTTATGAGGAGGACCCCTCAGGCAACTGAAGCAACATCAAAAATACACTATTGGGACCTGATCAAACTAAAGAGCTTCTGCACAGCCAAGAATGCAGTAAGTAAGGCAAGCAGACAGCCATCAGAATGGGAGAAGATTTTTGCAGGTTATGTGTCCAACAAAGGTTTAATAACCAGAATCCATAGAGAACTCAAACATAGTAGCAAGAAGAGAACGAGTGATACCATCTCAGGGTGGGCAAGGGACTTGAAGGGAAACTTCTCTGAAGAAGACAGGAGATATATACAGATATATGAAAAAATGCTCATCATCCTTAATCATTAGAGAAATGCAAATTAGAACTACTTTGAGATATCACCTAACTCCAGTAAGATTAGTTCATATCACAAAATCCCCAAATCACAGATGCTGGTGTGGTTGTGGAGAAAAGGGAACACTTCTACACTGCTGGTGGGAATGTAAACTAATATGTTCCTTTTGGATAGACATCTGGAGAACACTTAGAGAATTAAAAATAGACCTGTCATTTGATCCTATAATTCCTTTACTAGGTATATACCCAGAAGACCAAAAAGCACACTACAACAAAGATATTTGGACCAGAATGTTTATTGCAGCCCAATTTGTAATTGCGAGGTCATAGAAGTCTAAGTGCCCATCAATCCACAAATGGATCAATAAACTGCAGTATATGTACACCATGAAATACTATACAGCCCTAAAGAAGGATGGAGACTTTTTCTCCTTCATGTTCACATGGATGGAGCTGGAAAATGTTCTTCTTAGCAAAATATACAAGAATGGAAGAAAAAGTATCCAATGTACACACCCCTATTATGAAAATAATTTATAGCTTTCATATGAAAGCTATAACCTAATAACAGCCTAAGAATACAGGGAGGGGGGAGGGAGAGGGGAGGGAGGAATAGGTGGAGGGAGGGGGATTGAATGGATCACTTCTGTGGTTTATCTTACAAGGGTACAAGTGAATCTTTCTAAGAGTAGAAGATGAACGTTTTAACACAATAACTAAATGTTTAACACAATAACTAAATGACATGAAGGCTATGTTAACCAGTTTGATGGAAATGTTTCATATTGTATGTGAAAACCCCACACTGTACTCTAGAAGTGCATTAATGTACATAGTTACCATTCAAAAAAAAAAAAAAGAGTGCAGAGAAGAAAACAGAAACTCAACCTGCATGCTGCACTGCTGTGACAAAGAGCTACTCGGATGTGGTTCCATCTGGTTTGCAAGGTCTCGTGTATAAATGTGGAGCTGCCCTGTAGGTGTTTACTGTATACCATGCCCTCTGCTCTAGATTATGTTAGAATTGTGGTAATTTAAAAAATAAAACACATAGCAAAATGGAATCAAGAAATTTCTTTAAAGTCTTTAAATTCTACAATAAAGTTTTGTTAAATGTGTTCATGAGAGAACGCAACATAAATTAAAAGAAACACTTGTCTTCTAGTTGTCCTCAAGGTATTGTCTCCAGTGAATAAAGAGCAAAATTGCACATTCGTTTTATATGAACTTGAAAACATTTTGACACATTTTTTAGCGTTAGTATGTATACCTTAGGGCGATGGTAAAATAAAAGGTAAGACTAAGCATGTAAACATCCAAAGAAATATGACGACTTTCAACCTTCTATAAATATTGTTTGATGAGTTTGTGGAAAAATTATTTCCCATAATTTTTTGAATCTTTTTGTTAATCTGAGCAGATATGTCTCTTTAGAGTCAATGTATCAGGTCTCAAAAGGTGAGAACTTCAGCTTGGTGCCCATTGCACAGTGGCTACGGGGCCAGCTACATACACGAGGCTGGTGCGTTTGCACTCTAAACAACACTGACAACTGCAACAACAAAAAAATAGCTGAGCATTATGGCAGGTGCTTGTAGTCCCAGCTACTTGGGAGGTGGAGGCAAGAGACTCGCTTAAACCCAAGAGTTCGAGGTTGCTGTGAGCTGTGATGCCACAGCACTCTACCAAGGGTGACATAGTGAAACTATCTCAAAAAAAAAAAAGTGAGAACTTCAATGACATGTTGGCCCATGGTAAGCAAGCCAGATGGTCTGAAACTCATTTTTTTAAATCCGTTTACTTACAAAGGCCAAGTTAAATATTTAGTAATAAACAATGATAGGGATTTTACCACTAGAAAGAAGTACCATGAAGTTTCATGGTAGCACATTTTTAGATGGATATTTGACATACTTTAAGAAGCTGGAACATTTATAAAAATAGGGTATCGCTATAAATGTTTGTTTTGTAGCCCAAATCTCAGGATGAACTTCTGTAAAGGGTCTCTTCTGTATGTGTCATGGAGCGGTTTATGGAAATAAACTGCTAAAGTGACTCTCAGCTAACTTCCCAAATGAATTCCACTTTCTTTTTCTACAAAGACAGTGTTTCTAAAGTGATAGGCATGTTGAGCTGTAGGACTGGGTAGTTTGAAGGAATGATTTCTAGCCTGTAAAGAAGGGAGATGTTAAAAATATATGAATATGAAAAAATACTGATGTAAATTCTTATGTATCCCTAACAATTTTTTGAATTGCTTTTTTGACAATTGTTTTTTTGAAAACAAATTGGAGTTATTACTGGATTTTCTGGATAATCCCATCCAGAAGAGAAGACTTGGGACCCTCCAGTGCTTACAGCTGCACAGCACTATTTTCTGAACCTTTTCTCAAAAAGTTGCAAATTCTAACTTTTGAGTTGTATTGCTTACTCAATAACACAAAACATAAAACTGGAGCTTTGGTAAAAGCCAACAAAATTCATACTGTTTCCTCAGCCTGTTTGAATTGTAAAAATAAAATCTTCAGTTCTGATATGAAAATATGTTGTTGATAATCTTGTGTGCCACTGAATCTTATACCAAGTTAGATTTTTAAAAAGTGGTAATTATTGGCAATAATACTATTAACTACTACTATTAATGATAATAAGGAAAATTACAACTGTAATGGTAAGTTCTGAAAGTATGTAATGTAGCTTAATATTTACTTAGGGTATAAATTTATACATTCAATGCTTAGCGTTAAGGCTTCCTTAATTTAAGAGCTCTTAACTTTTGAAGCTTCTTTGTTGATCCAAGTAAAAAAGGAAATAAAATATAATTCATATATATGTATGTGTGTGTTATCTACAAGTAAATTAAACTTCCAGGGTTATACAACCCAATTCAGAAAAAAAAATCCAGTTACATCCAAAGATGACAAATCCTTGTCAGGCATCCCCCCATAGTCTTGGCAGACATAACTTATTGATCATAGTCAAAGGCAGCCCCAGACTTCTCCAAGCATTGTCCTAGGAAACTATAATTAGTTAAGGATAGTGGAGGGAGGAAACGAATCTGTTTTGTCTTGAGAAAGTAGATATAGATAAAAAATGACATCTTATCACCTAAAGTCTTTCCCTTGCATTACATCTATAACCAAAATGTATCCACTCTGTACATAAATTGAGTTGCAAGACATGAGCCTTTAGCTCATAAAAAAGAAAATGAAAGAACTAGATCACCCCAAAGCTGTTTACCTTCATTTATGTATATCCATTTGGACCTATAAAACCAGAGAAAGCATGTTCCCATATGAAATAATCAGTTTGGGGAGGGGAAGTTAGCAAGGATTCCAGCCTCAAGAACTCCCTCCCACAGGAAATGTGGCCTTGCAAGCTGAAGGGCAGGTTACGCAAAGGAAGTCTGGGCAGTGTTTCCATATGTCAGGGAAGCAAACTCTGACCTAGAGGGTGCTCTTCTGTGTAAAGCACAGGCTGGCTAAAAATAGAAATGGGCTAGGTGACAGTGAAGCTGAAAATGATTTCCTCTTGTCCTTATTTATTCAGTTATAGGGATGCTTTTTCTTTGTAATTTATATGTCCTTGATGTAAGTTTCACTTGTCATTTCTTAGGACAAGAAATAAAAATTGAAAATTATTATTAAAAACAAGAATTCCTTTTTTAAATATATACGTGAGGAGTAGGAAGACCCAACAGAATAGAGATCTGACAATTAAGTTTGTGAACTTGTCCTACACAAAGTGTTGTAAACCTCATTGTTGAATATCACTACTGTCACCTTCAAAGTATTCTCCTTGGGAAGCTGTGCACCTACTCCAGCACCTAAGTCTACTCTTCAAAGCAATTTTGGAACTCTTTCTGGAATGACCATCAAAGCCGTCATTGTATTAAATTTGATGTCCTGAATATCATCAAAATGTCTTTCTTTCAATATTTCCTTTATCTTTGGATAAAAAATGTCCCTGGGGGCCAAATCAAGTGAATAGAGAGGGAGTTCCAATACAGTTATTGGTTTGCTGGCTAAAAACTCTTTCATAGGCAGTGCTGTGTGAGGTGGTGCATTGTGGTGATGCAAGAGCCACACCTTTTTCATGCCAAGATATTTGGTTAATATTTTCTCATTTCTTTATGAATGTTTACTTGGTCTGCTATGTTTCTCACAGTTAGTCAATGATTTGATGCACAATTTGACAAATTTTTGCAATGTTTTCATCAGTCCTGCTCATTTCTGGCTGCCTTGAGCACTCTTCATCAGTGATGTTTTCTCTTCCCTCAGAAAAACATTTAATCCATTTGTAGTACACTGCTGTGTTCTTCATGACATTATCCCCATAAACTGGGACTAACATCTCCCTGATTTCATCTCCACTCATGCTAGCTTTAACAAGAAATTTACAAATGTTTGTTCATTGCTCTAATTCAAGCTCTGATATTCTTGTGATGGCACACAAATATACACAACTGTGAGGAAAACCACTCAGCAATACACCATGTGCCAACATGAACACAGCTGTGAGACACTGATATACCAACGTTATGAGACCTCACCAAGTTGTTTATATGGTGCTGCCAACATAAGACTACAGTGGTAAGTTCATGAACTTCATTGTCAGACCTTGTATCATGCTTGACATATAACAAAATTGCAAACAAATCAGCAAACTATATGTCAACGTATGGAATCTATAAGTTTCACAAGCAAGAGTCACAGGTTTTCTGCTGAGGCCTCAGGAATATGTGTAAACCCCCCAAAGGCAGCTGTTAATTATTTGTGTTAAAAAACTTTAGAATTAAAATTTAATTAAAATCCCCAGAACTAAATGGGGAAATATTATATAAAGTTGTCTATCATAGGCATCATAAGATAAGAAAAACTATTAGAATTTAAGTGGGCACTTTAAGAATATAGCAAGATAGTCAATATACACAATCAATACCCTTTTTAACATTAGTAAGAGTCTATTAGAAAACAATGATACAAGGAATCTCAGTGACAATAGCAACAAAACACACTTTACTCTTTGGAATAAAAAAAATGCACAACTTTTCATAAAAGCATACTTGAAAACATCCATAAATGAAGTTCTATTCTATATTTTTCAATGGAAAGAATCAACACAGAGAAGATGTTGACTAGCTGTTCCCAAATACATATGGGAGAAATAATAGCAATGATTAGCAAGATAACTTTTTAGAAAAGAGCATAAGGATGGGATTTAACCTGCTAATAATCATAACATAACATAAAGCAATGAAAGCAGTGTATTTTGGCATATACTAACAGAAAAACGCATTCATAGAAAACAAAATAGAACAGAAACCTAAAAAATACAGGAATATTGCTTATAATAAAGCAATCAGTATAATTATTCCAGACATCTCAATAAATTGCATTGTGACAATTAGCTAACCTTCTGGGGAGAAAAATAAATTTGTAGTTCACACCATAAGCAAAAAATACTTTTTTTTTTTTTGAGACAGAGCCTCAAGCTATCACCCTGGGCAGAGTACTGTGGCATCACAGCTCACAGCAACCTCCAACTCCTCGGCTCAAGTGATTCTCCTGCCTCAGCCTCCCAAGTAGCTGGGACTACAGGCACCCACCACAGCACCTGGCTATTTTTTGGTTGCAACTGTCATTGTTGTTTGGTGGGCCCAGGCTGGATTGGAACTCGCCAGCTCAGGTGTATGTGACTGGCACCTTAGCTGTTTGAGCCACAGGTGCCGAGCCAGCAAAAAATACATTTTGAGAGATTAAAGGGAATAATGTTAAAACCAAATTATAAGGTATTTGAAGAAAATACATTAAAATTTGTATAATTGGGGGAATTAGGAAAGCTTTCCTAAGCCATACACAAAACTCATAAATCATGTAAGAAAACATTTATAACTAGAACCTGAAAAAAGTGTAAAACAAAAATTTCTGTGTAACACCCACAATAATGAAGTCAGATGATAAGCTACAGACCAGGAGAAACAATTACAACACACACAAAACATTCTTAATATATAAAAATGTCTATATGTGAGTGAGAAAGACAGAAAGAGTAGGAGGTAAAAATAGATACAAAAGATGGTTTCCAGAGAAAACACATATGACCAAAACATAGACAAAATAGACAAAATTTACCAAATGTAAAATAAGCCTCATCTTGCAAACTACTTAGAGGAATCTGTTCTAGAGAAACACTCACTCATAGGTATTAAGACATATTTACCAGGATAGTCTCTATTTATAAGAGCTAATAAGTAGAAAAAACTGGATCTCCTTAACAAAGGAGAGCATAAATACATTACAAAGGACTAGAGCTCCACATATTAAATTAGATAACAGAAGCATATGTAGAGGTATGTGAGCCATATACATAACGTATGTACAAATAGGTATTCATTTATTTTTTAATTCATTGTTTTTACATGGAAAGATTCTTTTTAATAAAAATTACACATATTTAATGGGTACAATATGATGTTTTGATGTACATATACATAGTAACATCATTACCATAGTCAAGAAAATTCATTTCCTCATGTACATAAAAGTTTTTTGTTTTTTGGGTTTTTTTTTTTTTGGTGAGTATGATAAAAATATCTAAAATCTATTCTTTTTAGTTATGTCGTCCAATGAATTGACTCTTTCACTGTGAGAGCATATTGTGTGTTTCTTGTTTAACTAAAATAATTTCTTTTATTAATCAAAGAGAGAAATATTTAGGAAAGGTCAGGCATGTGAGCATTCTTCACATGATAGGCAGCTGCTTCAAGGAGGTTGTGAGAATCTCATGTCTGTGGCTAACTTGTTTCTCTGTCCTTACGTTTTATCTTGACCTTGGGCTTTGCTGCCAATGTTTCTTCTCTGGGGTGTTGAAATGGACATAAAAGGAAGTTCTTTAAGACTTTTCAGATTCTTGTTATGCAAAAATTACATTGTTGAAAGGGGCCTTAGAGATGACCTAATGCAACTCTCAAACTGTAGGTGAGTCCTGATTTCTGAGATGGACAGGAAACTTTAATGAGAATTTCGTATTTCTCATGCTTGAGTCATATCCCCTTCCCCAGCAAACTGGGAAAACGTTACCATTGAAATCCAAATAGGGTGGTACTACTTTCCCAATTTTTAAGGCAACTATAAAACAAAAAAAGGTAATTTCATTCAAAAGAATGAAAATTAATAAATATTTTACATTTCATAGCAGACAAATTCCATGAAACCATTTGATGGCCCACAAAATAATGTTTCCCGGTGTTACTTCAATGCTCCTATATCAGGACCTTTTAATCCTAATTTCTTTCCATCACCTCTGCCCAACATTGAACTAGTTAGTTTCTCTGCATTTGTCAAAGAACTAAATGGAGTCATGTTGATATATTTAAGCCATGTTGTATTATTATTCTACTCACCAGGTCTTATGTATCACAAGAGCTCTTTAAGAAACTGACGAGTCTCTCTATATATTGAGAAAGAAAGACTAGGAATCTCTCCTTCCAATTTGGTGATTTTAATTCTCATAGAATGCACTGCTATGGCAATAGTTATGATAATGATTGTTCTAAGGTCTATAGTCATCCGGATATTTGCAAAGACTTCATAAGAACTTTGTATTCCTGGCCCCAAGGTCAGTGTAATGCTTTTAGCTTGGCATGGTGGCTCATGCTTACAACCCTAGCACTCTGGAGGCCCAGGTGGGAGGATAGCTTGAGCCCAGGAGTGGGAGGTTGCAGTGAGCTATGATGACACCACTGGCCCCAAGGTCAGTGTAATGCTTTCAACCTGGCATGGTGGCTCATGCTTATAACCCTAGCACTCTGGAGGCCTTGGTGGGAGGATAGCTTGAGCCCAGGAGTGGGAGGTTGCAGTGAGCAATGATGACACCACTTGTATGCGAGCCCAGGCAACAGAGGGAGAGTCTCAAAAAAAAAGAAAAAAAAATATGTATATATATATATATATTCACATATATATGGCTTTCAATTTTTTAAATTTCATGTAAAATGAAGTCACTGTATCAAAAAATGGGCCTTTGCTTTCTAAGCCCTTTCATGGCATATTTTTTGTGTTTTTGACAGAAGACAATGGTCCTACTGGCTGCCAGTGAATGCCAGTGAATGAGGAAGCAGAGTAGAGCTGAATTCTAAATTCAGAGCTAATATTCAGCACGAGCTTCTATAGTCTTATGTTTTGATGTGGCTGTAGGGCCTACAGAAATACACCTTCTGTTTATGCTTCCAAGTATTTCTTTTATCTCTAGATAAAAGTGTACAGGGGAAGTTGCCAAAATTAGTCTACCTTTTGGGCCCAGGCCACAGTTAAACTTAGATGTAAAAGAGATCAAAGAGTTTCCATGCTGATTCAAATATCTGTAGCTAGCAGTGTAGCTGGTGGAGGACAAAATGGCTGGACACGTGGTGATTTGGAATGTCCGAGCAGTTCTTCCGAGGCTGCAAGGCTCAAGAAGCGGCAGCATGTGTGTCTGCTGTTGAGATGCTGGCCTGCCTTCCAGGATCTGACAGAGGCACCCTTGTTTAGACTTGCATATAATCCAGTGGGATGCTCCCAGGATTCCTGACGACTGCCTCAGGGGTTCTCTATGCATGGACAGTTTCTCTCCTTTCTCTAATACATGCAAAGGCGATTTTGTTCGTGATAATTTCGTTCTTCCTGTAGATAAAGCCAAAATGTCAAGGATCCTTCTTTGCAAGGTGACAACATCTCCCCATCCCCTTTTCTTTTTTCACTTGGCTTTCAGGTTCTGAAAGAGACTCATACTGGTGTCTTTAGGGAAAGTGGGAGGAGACAATAGGCCTTTTGGCTCGGTGAGTCAATAGAGGCACCAAATTATTTGCTATTCAAATCAGAACACTTTTGTCAGTGAAACAGGCACTATGAGTGATTAAGTCTGGACAACTACAGTACACTTAGATTCTTCTGGCAAATTGGGGTGTCTACTCACTCAATATGGAGAGAATGGGGCGATTTCTGGCACAGAGAGACTCAAGTCTCATCGTAGCTTTCCTGTGCATAATTGGGCATTTTCTAGTCATTACCTTATGACAGATGATCAAATTCTGCTCTTGATAGCAAATGTAACAATTAGGAAAAAACTGGATAATAAATTTCCACATGACTCAGAACACAGCTCCCTTGTGAAGTAATATAGCTCCAAAATACATTTGGTTGCAAAGAAAATGTTCTGTACAAATTCTTTAAAGAGGTCTTTTAAACGGATTTTTTTAAGGATGCCACCACCCACTGCTTACAAAGAACGTCTTGAAGTGGAGCAGCAACCCCTCCGGCCATTTCTAGCAAAGAGATGTACAATTCGTACCAAGGACACAAAAATGCCACTGTAACTACACCCAAACTAGTTTTTGTGTCTTAACATATTTCTGTCTTCAAACTGCGGTGGAATTGCTGTGTTTCCTCTCTGTTTGTTTTCCCACTTCCCTTCTAAATATTTTGCATCATCCTGGAAACTTTCCCGAGGCGCGCGCGGTCTGGAGGGCCACATTCCTCTGATTTGTGGCGCTGAGTTGTGTTGCCATGGCAGGGGCTGTTTACTCCTGGGAACACTTTCCAGGCTGGGCACCTCCCACAGCCATTTCAACCTCCTTTCCTCCCCTTCTCCACACGCTCAGATATTTAGAGACAGCAGCCCAGATATGGCTTTCTCTAATCATAAACTACATTCCTGGAGTGTGAACTTCACTTTGCTCAGCTTTCAAGATAGGGAAATGTTTGGCTCTGTTTATTTCTTTCAAACTGGGCAGTGCCCTCTTGACTGTTCTGACTAATCCCCTTGTCAGGACTGGAATCTCCTCACAATTCTTCCCCTCAGGTACATGACATTGTTCAAACTTGTAAAGCAGAAATGCCACAGAGGCCAAAGGGGTGACCTTGTGATGATCGAAGCCTTTTCATTTGACAGAGGCCTCTGTTGACCATGAGGATTTTTTCTAGGAGAAGGAAAGCTTAGTCAGAACCTGACAAGTCTTTCCCCCTCACATTCCTGCAGAGGAACCAGCTTGGAGAGAGATAAGAGCTGTGGGTCGACACCCTGATTATGCTTACCTTTTTATTCGTTAAATGTGGAAATTGACTTCATCCAATTAATAAGAACAGGAAGCAGTTTTTGTTTTCTCTTTGTAGGAAAACATGAAGTAACGGTTTTATCTTAATTTGTCAGGCATTGCCCAAGGGACCACAGCCATGTGGGCTGGTGGCCAAAAAATTGCTCTAAGGCCCAAGCATTAACACCCAGATATAAAAAGAATGCTAATTGGTTTTCCAGCTGAAAAATAATAAGGCGTTTGGTGCCAAAAATGCTGTATGGCATGGAAACCCCAAGTTTATACAATGGGACCTGATTGCAATCTGGGGGCTCCATTTGTACTGGTATGAAGAGCTAAACAAAGGGGGTGTTGCGTTCCTCAGCCTTTGTAGAAAGCTCTGCTCCAGATCCCAGCCTGGTGTTGCACCAGGCTTCCCACAGTCTTCCTGCCAAATCTCCGCGTTTTTTTCCTGGCTGCCATTCAGGAAAGTACAGCTTCGTCCGTAGGATGGAAAGTTAAAAAGGCCTTGCTTGGATACGCTGAAATATATACAAACACTGCTTGACGTATGGAGTAAGGAGCCGGCTGCTGCTGCCGGCATCCGAAAGACAAAAATGTGAGGCTTCAAGTCATGTTGGTCAAGGGATTGAGATAATAGCTGGAAGGAAAAAACTTTTTTTTTTTTTTTAAAGGACCAAATTTAGTATTCCACTTAATCTGAATCGCAATCCACCTTAGTTGCCTCGTTAGTATGATGTTGACTGACCTCCAAGATCCCACTCAGCTTGGGCTATTTCCAATTTGAGGACAGGGTTTAGTACATAGAGAAAATACTGACTATCTAGTGAACATCTAGAAAAGGTCACCGGAAGTGAATGGAGGTGAGAGTCAGACTCTGGAGCACGGTGCAGGGCCTGGGCTGGACAGTGCCCTGGTGATGCTTGTTGGCCGGTTACCAGCCTGGCCTGTGACTTCACACCCTGACTCCAGGTCTACATCAGCAAGGGGATGTGCTCCAATGGAAAGGGTTTTGTAACAATCAGTACCCTGTTCTCATTATATCTGGTTGATGGTAAATGCCATTGCAGATGTCCTCGTATTCAGTTCATCTTACCCACAATGGTTTTAAATTGTAGTTAATACTAAAATACACTAATTATCCTCTCTTTAACAATGGTCATAGATTATGGCTATTATCCTTGTCATGTATATAAAAATGCAACTCAGGCTCGGCGCCTGTGGCTCAATCAGCTAAGGCGCCAGCCACGTACACCTAAGGTGGCGGGTTCGAATCCCCAGCCTGGGCCCGCCAAACAACAATGATGGCTGCAACCAAAAAAAAAAAATGCAACTCAATTAAAATTTTTTTTTATTTTTTCATT
>CAUYQV010166319.1:0-10735 GCA_963574575.1 Galagoides demidoff
TACAATGATTAACCAAATGATATGAAAGTTATGTTAACCAGCTTGATGAAGATGTTTCAAATTGTATATGAAACAGCACAATGTACCCCATGTTGGCATCAATGTACACAGAAATCAATTAATAAAAAAAAATAAAAAAAATAAAAAAAAAAATAAAAAAAAAAAAGAATGGCTGAATAAATAGCAACCATAATGGCCAGCTCCTGGCTGGAGGCCTGGTGGGCCCTTCACCATCCCTGGCTGAGGACAGTGTGTAGAGTCCCTAAGTCCTGTTCTTCCAATCACAGCTACGACTTCTTCCAGCACCCAGATGATGGTTCAATTCCCCTCACTCCACCTTATCTGGGAACTTTGAGGTTATTAACAGGGAACTGATAATAAGTAGGTTACACTGTGTAAGACAGTTCCTCAGATAAGGATAGTTGCTGCAACCTTCCCCCGGTACAGAGCTGCTAAGATACATGCCTGAAACATACACAATCCGAACCAGTGAGTAATACAAAAATCATTTTGATTTGACTTTGAAATGAAGCTCGAGATGTTTTGGCAATAAACTTTCTCTTTAAATTCTGCCTCGGATAAAATCAATTCCCATTTTCTGAGTTCACATCAGCCCAAAGCAGGAAGGGGAAGCTCAAAAAATCAACCTGGTTTCTGAGAAGCTCACACGTTTCAATGGTTAGTATTTGCTGCAAAAATCCTTAGCAATTCATAAAATGCATAAAACCGGAATTTGTCTGCCATTACATGGGAAATGTGGAGAATATTTATTCCATGAATTCGGCAGGCTCTGACCATCTCACTCCACAAGCATCTGAGTCCTTCCTGGACATATATGGACTTAGGAGCAGCCCCTGGGGACACTGGACTGCTGGCCCTGCCCTTAATGACAAGCAGGAGGAGGTTTTGCCCAGGGGGCATCAGGCTCCCCACTATGGAAGGCCAATCTTACTGGGATTTTCTTTACCTGAGAGCAGGTGTGTTTAACCCCTGCAGGCTGATTAGCCCCAAAGACAAGCAACACTTTGTTTAGAACAGAGCTAATGAACTGTTCAACCAGGCTGTCATTTCAAAATCAAAAACATGAAAAGAATTTGCAACTCAAAAGGAGAAAAGTTTTGAAAGCCATCTTCAATCTTATTCCAGTATCAGAACCTTCATCAAAATCCAGCTGTTGAGGCCAAACTGGGTGGCTCATGCCTGTAATTCTAGCATTCTGGGAGGCTCAGGTGCGTGAATCTCCTCAGCTCAGGAGTTGAAGACCAGCCTGAGCAAGAGTGATACCCCATCTCTACTAAAAATAGGAAGAAAAAAGAAAAAACTAGCTGGGCATTGTGGTGGCCACCTGTAGTCCCAGCTACTTGGGAGGCTGAGACAAGAGGATGGCTTAAGCCCAAGAGTTGAGGTTGCCATGAGTTATGACGCCATGGCACTCTACTGATGGTGACAGAATGAGACTCTGTCTCAAAAAAGAAAAAAAAAAATCCAACTGTTGAAGAGCCGGAAGCAGGTCCTTGTGCCTGAAAGATCTGAAATGGGTAAGTCATGACCAAGTGAAGGAAAGAGCTGTGTTTATTTGAGTGAAACAGGCTCATTCCTAAATATTATGTTACAGCCCATAGTTTCTCCCCAGGAACATGCTGGGGAGCTGATGCAGAGGGTGTTACTCTTTCTCAGCGCCTGACAGCGTGTGTGCTCTAGAGGCTTTTGTTTGGATGAGCTTCGAAGCCCCCACTGGTGTGATAATTCTACATCAGTTACTCCTGAAAAGCAACATTTTTTGACCTGATCCTTTTTGTGACATTACTATAGTTTCTTTGAAGGACGGTGAATTCGGGTATTTAAGTGATATGCAACTGGGGTCATCCTGACCTGGGCTTCTGTCCCCAGTCCCAGAGCACTGAGAGGGGAGAAGCCTCATCTGACATCCTGGGTGCCGAGAAGACCCTCTGTGCCCAGTTGGAACCGTAGGTTGTGTTTTCCTCTGTGAACATTCTCTGTCCTCTCCTTCTCCCCACTTCCCCCTACTTCTCCCCATCTTCTTTCATTGCCTCAGGGGAGTCTCAGGGAAGGACAGATAGCTGAAGAGTCTGGAGGCCATTCTGGGTTTTGTTTTCCTAAAGCCAAACCCGGGGAAGAGGTGCCCTTTAGGGGCCCTTTAGGCAGAGCCTGGAGGACATGGGAGGGTGAGTGGTCCTCCCTCCATAATACAGAAGAGATTTCCCCAGGCCTCTGCTCAACAGAGAGTACACTGTGGGGCCCTGATGGGTCCACACAGGCTGGGGGGCTCCTGCCAGACCTTAGGTTATAGCGAAGGGAACTTGGGGTGCTCCTAGGGAAGATACCCTCAAGCCCTGGCTCCACAGACATGAGGCAGAGGCAGAATCACTAGTCTGACCTGCTGTGGGGCTGGCACAGTGTGATGGACTGAGTGTATGTTCCCCAGGTGCAGACGTGGAGGCCCCAGGCCCTCACTGACAATGTCAGGAGGTGGACCCTCTGGGAGATGGTTAGGTTTAGATGAGGTCGTGAAGGTAGGACCCTTATGATGAGATTAGTCTGCTTTTCAGAAGAGGAGTTATAGAGCACCTCTGTCTGCACACTGGTGGGCACCCACAGCAGGAGCGTGGCCTTCTGTGGCCTGCAGGCTGTCCCCTGAGCCAGGCTGCCAGCACATCAGTCCTGGACTTCCTTCCCAGCCTGCAGACCTGTGAGAGTGAAGTCTCTGCTGTTTCAGCCACTGGATACACAGTGTGTGACCTAGCAGGGCAGGCTGAGACGCACAGGGGGTGCGCCAGAGACCACTACTTGGAGGACTTTTCACCATTTTGGGCCCTCCATGAGCCCCTCCCAGATTCTGCTGCAACCCTAGAAGGCAGAAAAGGCTCCAGTACTGATGGACGCCCGTGAGGGTTTAGGCTGAGCTCACAGTAAAGACCCAGGTGATGAACAGAAAGTAAAGAAAACCGAATTTCTTGCACCAGTGCATGTGGGTGGAGAGTCATGTCAGCAAGGAGTGACTTTCTGTTTCCAAACCATCCCGAATTTGAGTTTTGAGTATCCTGTAATTTTCACTGATCAGAAGCAATAATAAATGGTGTACAGACAGGGCTCTTCTCTGTCCAGTGTTGGTGTTACATCGAAAACGTCTCATTCATCTGGAGTCAGTCCTCATGGCACCAGAACGGCTTTTCTGCTTTCTGTGGGGTGGTTTATTGAGCCTCTCCTGCAATTCTTCATCTGCGGTATGGAAAAGGCACTTGACCAATGGAAAAGAGCCACGCACACAGCAGGGTGTTGATGTTTTGTCTCTGGCTGTTCCCCTCTTTGTCTCCATGGTTGTGCCCCCCATTATTTAGCTACTTTACCCACAGCTGGGCAGTGCTGGGTGGACAGTGGACACTCAGCAAATGACCGATAATGATGATGAAGAAGGAGGGGGGAGAGAAACATATTAATAGTAATGGGCCCAAACACCGTCAAGTGTTTTATAGTCCCTGGGGCAGTTTCAAATATTTACTGTGATTCAGGAACTCTACAAAGCAGAAGTTGTTACGCCCCTTTCACAGAAAAAGAAACCTAATGTGAGAGGTAACTGAGAGGTCTCCATGCTGAAGGTATCCGGCTGGTGGTGTGGTGGAGTCTCCCCAAAGTTTGAGCCGTTGCTGGGGTACCACAGTGCTGGCATTAGCACCCCCCCATCTTCATACTCCACTTCCTGATTATTTCCTGGATTACAAAGTCACCTCTTTTAATGAGAAATTGAAAATGTAACCGTTTCCCCCTCATTTTTCTTTGTTTTTATTTTTGAGATAGGCTAGTCACTTGAGCCCAAGAGTTTGAGGTTGTTGTGAGCTGTGACAGCACAGCACTCTGGGCAACAAAGTGAGACTCTGCTTTAAAAAAAAAAAAGCAACAACAACAACAAAAGAAACAAAAAAGAATACTGTCACAGGTTGTGAGAAAAAAAGTTAAAAATTTATAAAGGTCTGTCACAGTGGGTGGAAGCTCAGTCAATGAGGGGAGTGGGTATGGAAGGAACCTTGGAGAATTTTTAATAATCTTTGAATTAGAGAAGAAAAACAGACATAAGATGTTAAATTAGAAAGGCTCAAAAAACACTGAAAGATGATGAGGTTGGGACCAGCAGAGCCGGGACTTGAACTCCTACTTCCTGTGAAAGTCAGACTTGGGGCCTCAGCACCCCACTTTAGAGTCCTCTCCAGTATGTTACAGTGTTACTGTGTGACACAGGGGACCTTCTACAGGAGTGATGAGTAACACAGCTGGTCTGGCTCAGCACCTGTGGCTCAAGAGGCTCAGGCACGAGCCACATACATCTGAGCTGACGGGTTCGAATCCAGCCTGGGCCACCAAACAACAATGATGGCTGCAACCAAAAAATAGCTGGGCATCGTGGCAGGTGCCTGTATTCGCAGCTACTTGGGAGGTGAAGGCAGGAGAATCACAGCACTCTACCCAGGGTGACAGCTTGAGGCTCTGTCTCAAAAAAAACCCAAAAAACCCACAACTGGTCATGGTGAAACTGATGGGTCAGGGAGGATTGGAAGAGGAAGTGTTAACTCTCCTTCCTGCTTCTCCTTCCTCTAACCACGTATGGCAGATGTGCTGTGTCCAATATGGACCTGCGGCCAAAGGGAAGGGGGACACTGAGGGCCTTAGAGGGCTTTTCTCTAGTCACTTCCCCCAGAAATATGGTTCATGCTCTTGTGAACAATTTGAGTGAAGAAACATAGGATAACTGGCTTGTCAGCAGAAAATCTCAAGTTGCTGGGTTTTGGCATGAGTTTTGCTCTCTCTCTTTTTTTTTTTTTTTTTAATTTTTCCTCTTAGGACTGTATTTCTTCATCCTGAAGTACATTAGTTAGACATCATGCATTCATTCATTCAGAGTCCTACTCTGTTGCCCAGGCTAGAGGGCCACAGTATCAGCCTAGTTTACAGCAACCTCAAACTCCTGGGTTCAAGTGATCCTCCTGCTTCATTCTCCTGAGTAGCTGGGACTACAGGTGCCTGCAGCCACACCCAGCTAATTTTTCTGTTTTTAGTAGAGACTGGCCTCTTGCTCTTGCTTAGGTTGGTCTTGCACTCCTGAGCTCAAGCAATCCACCCAGCTGGGCCTCCCAGAGTGCTAGGATCACAGACCTGAGCCACCGCACCTACCTGGCATGAGTAATGAATTCTTTTGATTAATTATTTGCCTTAAAAATGAAAACGTTCTACTCACTTCCATCCTCAAACTTGAGAGTTGGGAATATTCTATCCACCTTGAATTTTAGAGCTGGTTTTAAAGAGAAGTGCTTTTGATCCTTTTTATCCATGATTCATCCTAAGAAAACAGACATTCTGTCTAATATCTATTCTATTTTATTTCGTATTATTATTTATTATACTTCATACTTTAATGTTTGTTTCGACTCATTAAATTGGTTTTTGACACACTGATGGGTCATGACTTGGAGATTAAAAAATACTGTGGGCTCGGCGCCTGTGGGTCAATCGGCTAAGGCGCCAGCCATGTACACCTAAGGTGGCGGGTTCGAATCCCCAGCCTGGGCCCGCCAGACAACAATGATGGCTGCAACCAAAAAATGGCCGGGCATTGTGGCGGGTGCCTGTGGTCCCAGCCACTTGGGAGGCAGAGGCAGGAGACTCGCTTGAGCCCAGGAGTTGGAGGTTGCTATGAGCTGTGATGCCATGGCACTCTACCCAGGGGGATAGCTTGAGTCTTTGTCTCAAAAAAAAAAAAAATACTGTGAAGAGATCACAGTGTACTTCTCCATGCTATATTAGAAAAGGCCAAGGCCCAGAAAGATGAAGTGATTGCCTGAGGTTTCACAGCAAATAGTTCTAGACGAATCAGTGACAAAACAAGAACTAGGATGGCACTGTGGCTCAAAGGAGTAGGGTGCCTGCCGGAGGTGGTGGGTTCAAATCAAGCCCCAGCCAAAAACTGCAAAAAAAAACAAACAAGAACTAGAACCCAGGTCTCCAGTTCACTGACTCTCAAGTCACCAGGCAGTGTGACTTTTGGTACACCCTGTGTTGTGCCCTTGAGCAGCCCACAGTGTGACAATTTATGATGTGACAGACACTGCCCCAGAGTCAACATGGGCTTTTATAGGAGCACAGAGCAAGATAATAATGTAAATTAAACTGAGGACTACAGACTTCCTAGGAGTGATACTTGAGCTGAGGATTAAAGAAAGGACAGATAGCCACTGGGGACGTGAGATTTGGGGAGAGCCATAGAAAGTAGAGAGAACAGCAAATTCCCAGGTAAGGAGGGAACAGGATGTGGGGGAGGGAGGCAGAGAGTGGGGAGAGAAGGGCAGTGAGGTCAGGAGCGCCAACACACAGGTGCGAACACACAGACGCCCCACAGGCTGTGGGAGCCGAGGAAGCATTTCACCTCCGCAGCTAACCGACCCAGCTTATGTTTCCAGCTGTGTGGTAGCCAGTGAACCAAGGATGCAACGGTCACAGGCAGCAGGGAGGCCATGTCTCCTTTAGTGAGTGCCAGGCCTTTGCTTCTCTTAACAATATCGGCCAACCCTGTTCGCACACCATCTGATGCAGGGTGACATTGCTAGATTTCCTGTCCTCCGAGGACAGCTCTGCACTTCCATGTTGGTGCTGCTATGGGCACCCTGTCACCGTGTGAATAAAATCAGCCGGGACCACGGATTGAGGGCACAAATGCCTGCAAGAGGTGGGCGTCCCATATCTCCAGGGACAGCCCCGAGCGACCTCTGCCATGGCCTTCTAGTGAAGCATTATATAACAGGTGTGGGGGCCCACTGGGCAGCAAAACATCTCCATGCCGGCTGGGAGATTGTGCCGCTTCCAGGCCTCCTTCAAGAACCGGTGACCACTTCCACAAGCCTGGTGCTCAGTCTTCTACACCTCCTGACACAGACTGCATGGTTTAGAACCCCTCTGGATGATCATTCTAACACCAGGCTCCATAGGTCCGCGTTCCCTGGACCCTGATGACCTCCATTCTACCTTCATTACCAGAAACAAGACCACGCCCTCCCCACACCAGCCCTGGGACTGTTCTCAGGTTTTGTGCTGGGAGCTTGCTGCTGTGCATTTCACTTCTCCACCCCTCCCTCTTCCAGCAGCACTTACTGACTTGGGAAGATCCCTGTTATGGGCCAGACAGACAAGTAAAGAATTATAATCCAAGGCCGGGCACGGTGCCTCGCGCCTGTCAGCCCAGCACTCTGGAAGACTGAGCCAGGTGGGATCCTTTGGGCTTAGGAGTTTGAGACCACCCCAAGCAGGAGCGAAACCCCATCTCTACTAAAAATAGAAAAACTAGCCAGGCATAGCGGCAGGTACCTGTAGTCCCAGCTACTCGGGAAACTGAGGCTGGAGAATTGCCTGATTCCAGGAGTTTGAGGTTGCTGTGAGCTAGGCTGATGCCACAGCACTCTAGCCTGGGCAGCAAAGTAAGACTCTATGTCAAAAAAAAAAAAAAATTGTAATCCAGAGTGATAGACGCTATTCCGCTGCTGGTGGTACTTGCTAACAGAAGTAGTGATAATTAACATGTTGGGTGCTTTCTGCACCACGGCACTCTGCTGGGTGGGTCATGGTTATGAACTCAATCCTATCAAATAGGTGAAGGTCATTTAACTTGTAGGTGTTGGGGCCAGGACTCACAGCCAGACAGTCTGGCTCCAGATGCCATGCTGACAGCCGCCACCACTTACGATAAGGACAGATACCCATCGCTGTGGGAATCCATCAGGGAATATCCACCTATCTCCCTGCCCTATTAGTTCCAGGAAGAATTCAGGGGAGATTACAAGTGTACACTTGCTGAATTGCATAGAAAAGCTTCTGATTTAAAATGAGACAAACCCTGAGTCAGATCTGTCGGTGGAAACAAAGTGTGTGTGTTGTGGGTCATGGAGGTCGGTGGCCACAAAAGAGGTAACAGGTAGGTTTTGGAAGGACTGCAGCCCAGGAGAGATGGCAGCCCAGGGAGGTGACCCCAGATATAAGTCTCAGAAGGTAATTTAGATTTAGCCAGTTGGAGATGGTGGGCTGTGAGGAGGTGATCCTGGTAAAAAGAGTTGGAGGTGAAAAATGATGGATGGCTTTATGGGTAAAGCAAGTGGGTTAGCCCAGCTGGAAGGTGGAATGCATGGGTGGGAATGACAAGAGATTTGGCCTGCAAATCTGCGGCACACTGGTGTGCCATGAGAAGATCATAGGTGTCTGCAAACATTTTAAAATATCATTAATTAGATTATTTTAGAAAGAAGTTCAAAGCACAGTATTTTTTTGTTTTTATCCTTTTTTTTTTCCTAATCACCATTGGATCTGCTGAAATTTTTTACTCTCTTTTTTTTCAATCAACATAATTTAAGTGTGCCAGGAAAGTTTAACTATAGGTTCAAGTGTGCTGTGGGATAAAAAAGGTTGAAAAACACTGATAGGAATTTTGGTTTTGTGGCCTGGCACATAATGTCTGGGTTGGAAAGTATTGTTAACTGGAATACTATTTAAAATGCTATGGCCTTAAACTCTTTATCTCTGAACTCCAGGGGTTTTCTTTCTTTCGGACCCATACAGCACCCTTCTGTATTTTTCTTATTCTCTGTTGTAGATTAAGAGCATCCCCTGTGAATCTAGAGAAGAGCTTTGCAAACAGTAGATATTCACCTATCTACCTCCCCTATTAGTTCCAAGAGGAATTCAGGGGAGATTATAAGTGTACATTTGCTGAACTGTATAGAAAACCTTCTGATTTAAAATGAGACAAATCCTGAGTCAGATCTGTTGGTGGAAACAATGTGTGTGGTGGGTCACAGAGGTCAGTGGCCACAAAAGAGGTAAAGGGTAGGTTTTGGAAGGACTGCAGCCCAGGAGAGACGGCAGCCAGGTACATGGAGAAGAGGAGGCCGTAAGCCTCTGTCTGATCCAGTGGGACTCTGGAAACAGAAGCAGAAAGAACTGTGGAAGTGACTGAAGGTGGCCTGGGAATTTGTTCCCTGGAAAGAGGTTCTGCCTCAGATAAGCACATCGGAGTTCTCTCTCGGGGTTCAGCACAAGCATCATTTGGAGGAGGGACTGACACAGGCAGGAGGCAGAGGCAGCCGGTGGGCAGTGTGGTCAGCACGGGGGCTCACACTCTGTGGGATTGGTGGGGAGAGCTGCTGGACCGTGATCAGCACAGTGACCTCTGTGAAGCCTCCTCTGTGCAGAGACTCTGCTCCTCACTGGTTAGGAAGCATGTGGGCTTCGGAGCCGGTGGACACAGATCTGCTCTGGGCCTTACTGGATAAATCACTTACTTGACAATCTCTCTGAGCCCCAGCTTCGCGTTTATGAAAGAGTTGCAGTGAGGATTGTGATAGCACCGCAAGGTGGCTGGCGCAGTAGCTGATATACAAACCCGCCACAAATTCTTGTTATTACTTGTTGCTTGAAGAGCCCTTGGTTCTTCCTGCCTGTCAGTTGTATCACAATAAGCTGTACCCACCTCAAGGTCAAATGATTTCTGGTTTTATATTCTTTTCTAATATTTTGTATTTTTTAAAATCTGCTTTTAAACCACCGCCTCAATTTTTTCAGGGTCTTATTTTGTAATAATGTGGGCCGAAGCTCCCTTCTTCTGCAGTGTTTGGGAGGCAAGTGAGGCCCTGAGCAGCTGCTAATGACATTTCCTCAGCAGAATGGCGCAGCATGGCTGAGTCAGATGCAGGGCAAGGAGCACCCACGAGAAGCACAGGAGCCCATTTGCATTAGAATCCTGCACACAGCTTTCCTCGGGAACACCAGGCAGGATGGATGCTGGGAAGGACAAGTGTGGGAAGAGCCGCAGAAGCAGAGGAATAAGGGAGGGCGGTGAGCATCTGCAGCCAGGGTGAGAGGAGCAGTGCTCCCAGGGTGCAGGCAGTGTGGCAGTCCTGTTCCCCGGGTGCAGGCAGTGTGGCAGTCCTGCTCCCTGGGTGCTGGCAATGCAATGTGGCAGTCCTATTCCCTGGGTGCTGGCAATGTGGCAGTCCTATTCCCTGGTGCTGGCAATGTGACAGTCCTGTTCCCTGGGTGCTGGCGATGTGGCAGTCCTGTCCTGTTCTAGACCCTTGGCATACATTTTTCTCACCCCATCCTCACGATGATGACTGATGCCCCGCTACCTTGTTTACTGGTGAGCTAGACCCATCTCTGCGATGTTAAGTGACTTCCCTGAGATCACACAGGCAGGCTTTGCACTCACATCCTCTGATTCCTCTCACTGGGAAGAACCAAAGCTCACAGAGGCTGGTCTGGAGCCTGCACCAACCCTTGTGTTCAGGAACCAGGCTGCTTCTTCCTTACGGGCACATTCAGGGGCTGGACGTCCTGATCTCTGCAGTCCTTTCTGCCCCTCATATGCTGCCTTCCTTGTCACTTCAGGAAGCTCTGCTCAGTGATTCAGGAAGCAAAAGGAAAATGCACACAGCAGCTATTTAACTCATATATGAACTTCCACCCAACTTTTTTTTAAATTTCAAGAGGTTTCTTCTGAGTCAAATTTGAACATCATGCATGGCCCAGAGCCATGCCCAAGAGGCCTTGAGCAAGTGGACTTCTCCACACAACTTTCTTTTTTTTTGAGACAGAGCCTCACGCTATCCCCCTGGGTAGAGTGCTATGGCTTCACTGCTCACAGCAACCTCCAACTCCTGGGCTCAAGCGAGTCTCCTGCCTCCAC
>CAUYQV010166320.1:0-10259 GCA_963574575.1 Galagoides demidoff
ATGATGGCTGCAACCAAAAAATGGCTGGGCGTGGTGGCGGGTGCCTGTGGTCCCAGCTACTTGGGAGGCGGAGGCAGGAGACTCGCTTGAGCCCAGAAGTTGGAGGTTGCTGTGAGCTGTGATGCCATAGCACTCTACCCAGGGGGATAGCTTGAGGCTCCATCTCAAAAAAAAAAAAAAAAAACACATGACCTAAAATTACTTACTAAAAAGTATGGACACATGGACAGTCTCAAAGTATGACACATTAGGAAATAATAGCTTATGTGGGGATGGTCTGATGTGGGTTTTCATCTACTGGTCTCTCAACTTTCTTATTATTGTAACAAGACTATAAATAAATTTAACTGATGATGACTGCAGAGTCAACTGGACAGCCATTAGAGAGACAGGTGGAAAGTGCATATATTGACTTCAGCTATCCTGAACTGAGACAGACTCATCCAAATATGCTATGCCTATCAGATGGCCAGAAGGCCAGTTCTAGATTTCGTTTCCCAAAAGATAAATCCTAACAGAGATATATAAACATAAAATATTGAATTTACATTTTTTTAAAGCAAGTATATATGTACTAAAGGAGAAAAGTCTGATTTGGCAGCTATTCACATAGAAGAAAGATCAGAAGACTTCATGAACCACAACTTCAGTATAACCAACAAAATCACGTAGCTAAAAGGACAGTTTGGTTCACATAAAAAGAACATTAAGCTGAGATACAGAAGGCACAGTTCTCATTCTAGTTCTATCAAGACTGAATTTCAATTGCAGACTTTGGTTTCTCATCTGCAAACTGAAAAGATCATGATGCTGGCTCAGTGCCTATAACACAGTGGTTATGGTGCCGGCTACATGCACCTAGGCTGGCAAGTTCGAACCCAGCCCGGCCCAGGCCAGCTTAGCAACAATGATAACTGCAACAACAACAACAAAAAAAAACAGTTGGGTGTTGTGGTGGCTCCCAGCTAAGGCAAGAGAATCGCTTAAGCCCAAGAGTTTGAGGTTGCTGTGAAATGTGACACCTGGGCACTCTACCAAGGGCGACAAAATGAGACTCTGTCTCAAAAAAAAAAAAAGATCATGATGCAACCTCCCCTGCCTACCTCACAGGACTGGGAAGGAAGCAAAGATGATTATGACTGCAAAAGAGCTTTCAAGGTAATTTCTATCTTTTAAATCTGGCTATTATTCGATAACATATATATTATCGTTATTGAAGGTAATACAGTGTGTAGAAGTATACATTCCAAACTGAGTGGGTGTTTTTCCAAAGGGGACTGACACTGGGGGCCACATCTTTCCCTTTATCCCACACTGTTTAAATTTTTAGGAGGATCTATTCAGCTATTAAGGAATTTTTTAAATTTAAGCTTGTAGGCTCAGTGCCTGTGGCTCAAGTGGCCAAGGCACCAGCCACATACACCTAAGGTGGTGGGTTCAAATCCAGCCCAGGCCCGCCAAAACGACAATGATGGCTGCAACCAAAAAATAGCTGGGCTCTGCGGTGGGCACCTGTGGTCTCAGCTACCTGGGAGGCTGAGTCAGGAGACTCACTTGAGCCCAGGAGTTGGAGGTTGCTGTGAGCTGTGATGCCACAGCACTCTACCCAGGGGAATAGCTTGAGGCTCTGTCTCAAAAAAAAAAAAAAATTTAGACTTGTAAGAGCTAATGCAATCAGTGGCAGCATCAATATGGAATGCAGAGTTCTCAAGCTTTGAGGCATCTAAGAATCATCTGAGGACTGTTAAAAGAGTAACTGACTGCCCAAGTCCCATGCAGGCTTTCAGGACCAAATTCTCTGGACGGAAGAAGCAAAATAAGGCCAGGCCATTTGTATTTTAATAAGTTCTCAAAGTGACTCTAGGAACTTGAGTACTACAACTACTACTACATTGTTGTCTGGGGTTTTTTTGGCTTTTTGAGACAGAGTCTCATTTTGTCATCCTTGGTAGAGTGTCTTGGCATTATAGCACACCTCAATCTCAAACACTTGGGCTCAAGCAATTCTCTTGCCTCAGCCTCCCAAGTAGCTGGGACTACAGGTGCCCTCCACAACGCCAGGCTATTTTTGGAGACGAGGTCTCACTCTGGCTCAGGCTGGTCTCCAACCTGAGCTCAGGCAATCCACCTGCCTCAGCCTCCCAAAGTGCTAGGATTACAGACATGAGCCACCGCGCCCAGCCTACTCCATTGTTATTAATATTAAATATCAACTCCTACCATATATTATCCATTTAATATATGCCAGTTACAGTCCTTAGCATTTACATGTAGTATCTCATTAAGCCCTATAACCACCCTATAGCGAGATGCTGCTAATATTAACATGGCCCCTACCCTACCTTCATCATCATTTTATAGATGAAGATGCAAAAAACAGAGATCATTGAAATGGCCAAAAGTCATAGGACTAGTAAGTGACATAGCTATATACGCTGGTTAAGGCCATGCAAAAGTTTTCTGTTTTAGTTCAGACAATGCAGTTAACGGATGCTAAAAAGGGGTGCCTATAGAAAGCATAACGAGCCCATATTAAAGCAGGAGAGGACTAGGGATTCAGAGCTATTTACATACTTGCAGTATAACTAGCCATCAGCTCATGTTTTGGTTGCTTCCCTTGCCAGAGTGTGAGCCCCTGAAGTGCAAGGGCCATGTATGTCTTCCATTATACCCTTTTGGTACCTGGTACCTAACTCAAGAGAGGGTTTAGTAAATAAATTAATAAATCGGGAGAAGGCCTGATGAGTGTCCTAGGAAATATGAAGGGCTATCATGTGGAAAAGAAACACACTTAATGCTGCTTCAGGAGGTGTAACTAAGGTCAACAGGTAAAAGGGAAGAGGCAGATTCTAGTATAGTAAAAACATTTCTGGCACCTGAGACCTACTCAGGCAGAGAAGCCTGCCTGCTTTGTTTGAGGCTGCTGGTCACAACATAACAGACATAAGAAAGCATGACGGATTACCAGACCTCAAAGAGCTCCTCCAAAGCTCAAATTCTATTAGTCCAAATTATGATACATTTGTTTATTCTTTCATACATTCCACTAGTTATAGAAGCTACAAAAGAAGAGAGAATACTGGAATTTATTCTACAAACTCCCTGCATCCTCAAGGATCTAGACAAAAGCAAATGCACAGGAGTGACTCTCAGCAAGGAGGAAGGTGAGGGATACCTGGGAATCTGCAAGGAGACTTCCACACAGGAAATAAGAAGGAAGTTAACAAAAGTGTTATTGAAGAAATGCCACCATTTGAGTACATCTGAGCTGGATCTTTAGGGATTTGTGGAGGGAGGTAGGATGACAGCTGCCATAAGAATTCGGGAGGAATATCAGTGTGGCAGTAATGGCTGAGCACTAAGGGGGCAAGAAAGACCTGGACTGCTATGGCTCAGCACCCATAGCTCAGTGGTTAGAGTGCAGGCCACATACACCTAGGCTGGTAGGTTTGAACATGGCCCAGGCCCACTAAACAATAACTGCAACTAAAAAAATAGCCAGGCATTGTGGCAGGTGCCTATAATCCCAGCTACTTGGGAGGCTGAGGCAAGAGAATTGCTTGAGCCCAGGAGTTTGAGGTTGCTATGAGCTGTGACACCACAGTACTCCACCGAGGGTGACACAGTGAGACTATGTCTCAAAAAAAAGAAAAGATCTGAGCTGTAAAGAACCTGCTAGAAACAATCAGTCAATTCTCGTACTTTAAGAGGTCATTTAGTCAAACACACGTTCTCTATCAATGATGCTCCCACTAGCACTGGGTAAAGAAAAGTTATAGGCTCGGCGCCTGTGTCTCAAGTGCTAAGGCGCCAGCCACATATACCCAAGATGATGGATTCAAATCCAGCCCAGGCCCACCAAACAATGATGGCAGCAACCAAAAAATAGCCAGGCATTGTGGCAGGCGCCTGTGGTCCCAGCTACTCAGGAGGCTGAGGCAGGAGACTCACTTAAGCCCAGGAGTTGGAGGTTGCTGTGAGCTCTGATGCCACAGCATTCTACCCGGGGGACAGCTTGAGGCTCCTATCTCAAAAAAAAAAAAAAAGAAAGAAAGAAAGAAAAGTTATGATAAATTTCACTTTACAAATCAAAAAACTATATCATCAATGATTTCTTTGCTTAGGTTTTTATGAGTAATAGATTGCCCTCTTTTATTTTCTAGGAAATCTTGTGATTCTCCTTTTAAACATTTATGTTTTACTACTGTTTACTATTTCCACTATTTAATTTGATAACTAGATTTCCAGTTATCATAACTGGGAATTTTAATAACTCAGCCATGAGCCTAATATTTATAATCCCTTAAATAATTATAAAGTATCAACTGTACTGCAAAATAAGAAGTATTATAATCTAAAAACTACAATGTTAAGAAGACTTTCTTAAGTGTTAAGAAAGTCTTTACATTCTTTCTCAATGTAAAGAATAAAGGGTACGTCAAACAATAAATTTAATTGTCAGGCCCAAGAAACCACCTCATTCAATTTATAAACCATAACACTGACAGTGAGCTACCTAAGAGAATTAACAAGACGGAAGCAACAAATCTAAATCCAAAACCAGTGAACAAAATATAACACACTTGAACAATAAACCTAATGCTCTAGCCAATTATTTCCCAACAACCCTGTCAAACTATTTTAAGAATCTGAAACCTTGTTCTATAAAAAGCAAGTTCTCATCATCTGAACTATACTGAAGAGATTCTATCCCACTAGTTACTGAAGCATAACAAACCAGCTTCAGATTTTTGCTTGCTATCAGTACAAAAAATACTTCTTTTGCATAAGTTCAATCTGTGGGTTAATTCAAAAGGCTGACATACTGGGAGATCTGGGTTTTCGATTTTAACGCAGATTTTTGGTATAAACTTAGCAAAAGCCTTTTCAGTCTTTCTTTTCAAAAGACTTGACTTTGGTTAACTTTAGTTGAGAGGATTGAAAGCTATGGCTGAAAACTACTCAATAAAAATTAAAATTCTAAAATTCTAAAACAATGTTACACATTAACCTATAATAAACTATGGATTATAGAAATTGAGATTTGAGTAACAACTGCTAAACAGGTGTAATTACACAATTTTACAAGGATAAATAAACAGCTTATCACAATTTAAATCTTTCTTAGCAAACAGAGAGCATAAATAATATTCAGTATTCTAAAGCACTATGTTATTTTTCTTATCCATACGGTATCTGAATCAGTTACTATTCTCCCACTCCCTTGATGAGCAACTGGAACCCACTGTCCAGAACTCCTCACACCAAGAGCTTAGTGATTCAATGAATGTCACAAATACTAACAGACATAAAAACGATAATTTCCAAAGCCAGAATTGATACTGGACTGTGGCACCCAAATATGGAGTAAAGTGTATGACAGCTGAAACCCCCCTTACCAAACTGACGAAGAGGTGTAAGGCAAGAACTAGAGTAAGGGCCTCAAAACGCTATGAAGGAACAGGCCAAGCTAAAATAATGATAATAATCAACCACCTCCTCTGCTAGCTAATAGTTACTATCCCTTTGTCAGAGCCTCTAAAATTGCTGCAGGGCACAGCTGGTAGTTGTAAAGATTCTTAACGTTTCTCTATAGATACCACAACAACACCTGTTCAGAACCTAGAGGTAGTTTTAGAGATGTCTTCCAGGGTCAGCATTCTAGTGGATTGGCTAACCCGCCCAGATCAGAAGCCCATACCAACAAACCAAATGACTGAAATCATGACCCAGGAGCTGAAGCTAAACAAGATGACTGCCAGGCCCCTATAAATTTGCCCCAAACTTAGCCAATTACCAAAGCTAATTACCCACCTGACATACTACCCTTAAATCTCCCCAGTTCTCAGGGAGGTGGATCTGAGAAATTCTTCCTGTCTCCCAACTTAGCACTGTGTGGAATAAACTCTTGGTCTGCTATAACCTGCTGTCTCTGGATACTGGCTTCCTCTTGGGCAGTGGGCACATTATATTCTATCAGACTAAAACAAAGCAAACTTCTGGGGCTTTAATTAGAAAGGTGACATGTCCATGAGTATTGCTAACTCAACCTCAAACAGAACAGAAATTACATGGAACTGAACTCATTTATTATACTTTTTGTTTGAAACTCTGCTGATTTTTCTTGTGTTTTGTTTTCCAAAAGTCAAGAAAGCCTTTCCTTCTTTTAACCTGTCTATAGCTTACAACAAAGCATATCTTAATATTTGCACACAACACTCGAACCTTCCTCTAGAATTTGCAACTAGTTGTTAAGTCGTCTCAATTTATGGCAGTATAGTTACTTGCATAGGTTTAGTAAGAAATTGTCTCCCAGCAGGGCTGGGAGCAGCAAGCAGCAAGCAACAAGACACACAAGGAGCACAAGAGGTGCAGGCCACAGACATTCTCATAACCAGTGAAATGAGCCTTGGAGCTGGGAGCCATTCGGACCTACGGCATCCAGGATCATGTACTGCACACTGCCCACAGAGAAAAGGCACCATCTGTGAAGCAGTAGTGGGCTCTACCCAGAAAATGAGTCTGCCAGCATCTTGACCTTGAACTTCACAGGCTCTAGAACAACAAGCAACTTCAGTAGTTGCCTAAAGGTAAATACAAAGTGTAATCCATGAGGAGATGGGTCTACTACACTATGGAAGGGAACTTATTTGAGTTATCAAATTACACAGGGTCATTTTAACCCCCTAGCCTAGAATTAAAAAAGAACAAAGGGAAGGAGGAAAAGAGAGAAGAAAGCAGAGGGAAGGAAATAAAGAAGAAGAAACCACACATGAGGAGAAACCAGCAGAAAAAACTGTGGCAACACAAAGAATCAGAACAGATCAAATGCCCCAAGAGATCACAGTGGAGCTACTACAGAAATTCCAACTATCAAGAAATTGTAGAAATGGGCTCGGTGCCTGTAGCACAGTGGCTACAGCACCAGCCACATACACCAAGGCTAGAAGGTTCAAACCCAGACCAGGCCAGCTAAACAACAACGACAACTGCAACAAAAAATAGCTGGGTGTTGTGGCAGGCACCTGTAGTCCCAGCTATTCAGGAGGCTGAGTTAAGAGAATTGCTTAAGGGATTGAGGTTGCTGTGAGCTCTGACGCCATAGCACTGTATCGAGGGCAATATAGTGAGATTCTATCTCAGGGAAAAAATTTAAAAAAGAAAGCAAAGAAATTATAGAAATGAAAGAAATAGAACTCAGATTATGGATGGCAAAGATGATGAAGGGAATCGAAGGGAAAGTAGAAAACCAGCAAAAAAAAGAAAAAGTCCTTAGAAATTAAAGACATCAATTCAAATTACCAAGTCATGGAAGAAGCCCAAGTACCCATCGATCCATGAATGGATTAATAAATTATGGTATATGTATACCATGGAATACTATGCAGCCTTTACAAAGATGGAGACTTTACCTCTTCTATGTTTACATGGATGGAGCTGGAAAATATCTCAGTAAAGTATCTCAAGAATGGAAGAGAAAGTATCCAATGTACTCAATACTTTTATGAAACCACACTTTCTTATGAAAGATAGATCTCAACTATAACCCAGGATGAAAGAGAGAAGCAGAGAAGGATAGGAGAGGAAGGGGTTCAATAGAGGGAGGGTAAACAGTGGAACCACACCTATGGTCATATTCTAAAGGTACAAATCCAATCTACCAAGTATAGAACATAAATGTCTTAACACAATAATTAAGTAAATGAGGTGAAAGCTATATTAATTAGTTTGACGTAACCATTCCAAACTGTATTAAAAAAATCAACACATTGTACCCCACAACAGCATAAATGTATTCATGTTCTATGTGTATGTGACTTAATAAAAGAAAAAATATATATATGACTGAAAATAAAGTTTTGTCTTACTCAAAAAAAAAAAAAAAAAAAAAAAGGAAAGAAAAGGAGTTAAAGATAGGCCAGGCATGGTGGCTCACACCTATAATCCTAGCACTCTGGGAGGCCAAGGCATGAAAGATCACTTGAGCTCAGGAGTTCAAGACCAGCCTGAGCAAAGTGAGACTCTATCTTTACTAAAAATAGAAAAAACAGCCTATTGTCAAGCTACCAGAGAGACTGAAGCAGGAAGATCACTTGAGTCCAGAAGTTTGAGGTTGCTATGAGCTAGGTTGAGGCCATGGCACTATAGCCTGAACAACAGAGGGAGACTCTGTCTCAAAAACAATAAATAAAATTAAAGACAAAGTCTCCAAGCATCTAGACAAAATTGGAAAGTATATAACCTGAGCTTAAAGAATAGAAGGAGGGACATTCAGGATTTTAAAAATACAGGAGAAAGATCCAACAATAGATTAAAACAATGGAGAAGAATCTCCGGGCTTGAAGACAAGGCTCTGGAGCTAACCCAGTCATATAAAGAGGCATAAGAGAGTAAAAGAGAGCAATCTCTTAGACAGTTATGGAACTACAGAAAGCATACAAAACTACGAATTATAGGCATCCCTGAAGGACAAGAGAGTACCAAAAGCATGGAAATTCAAGCTGATACTACAGTTAAAATTTCCCAAGCATCACCAAAGATTCAGACATACACCTACAAGATGGATCTCAAACTCCAGGATAACTCAATTGAAAGACAGCTTCTCCTAGACACGTAATCAACTTGACCAAAGACAAAATAAAAGAGAAAATTCTGCCTACAAGCAGCAAGGCATAAGCAGCAGTTGACCTACAAGGGCAAACCCATCAGGTTAACAGCTGAATTCTCAGCCAGAAATTTACAAACCAGAGGAGAGAAGGCTCCTATCTTCAATCTTAAATAAAATTACTGCCAACCTAGGATTCTGTATCCTGCAAAGCAAAGTTTCATATTTGACAGAGAAATCATATCTTTCCCTCACAAGCAAACACTAAGGAAATCTGCCACTGTAAAGGTCTGCTCTGCAGGAAGTACTCAGACATGCACTACATACAGACGAACATAGCAACCCCCCCCCCCAGCAAAATTAAGACTCCTGGAAATTAAAGAACAAAGCCAAGGGTAGTGCCTGTGGCTCGGTGGGTAGGGTACTGGCCCCATATACCAAGGGTGGCAGGTTCAAACCCAGCCCCAGCCAAAATGCAACAAAAAAAATGGCCCGGTGTGGCGGGCACCTGTTGTCCCAGCTATTCGGAAGGCTAAGGCAAGAGAATCACCTAAGCCCAGGAGTTGAAGGTTGCTGTGAGCTGTGACGCCACAGCACTCTACCAAAGGCGATAAAATGAGACTCTGTCTCTATTAAAAAAAAAAAAAAAAAGCCAAACTACCACAATGGCCAAAGTGATAAAACAAGGCCCCACACAAAAAGACAAAGACAAACAGAATTCCACCTTACCTATCAGTTCTCTCAATTAACGTAAATCACATGAATTCCCCAGTGAAGAGACACAGGCTAGCTGACTGGATCAAAAAATACAGGTACTTCCTATCTTCAGAAAACGCTTCTAACCCCCAAAGACAAATCAAGACTCAGAATGAAGGGTTGGAAAACAGTATTTCATGTATATGGAAACCAAGAGAAAACGTGAGTTGCAATTCTTATTGCAGATACAACTGACTTTAAAGCAACAAAAGAAAAACAAAGATGGACACTACATACTAGTCAAGGGAACAATACAAAAAGAACACATTTCAATACTAAATATTTGTGCACCCAACTTAAACACTCCTACATGTATAAAGTGAACTTGGTCTAAACAATATGATGAACAACAACACCTTAATAATCAGGAACTTCAACACCCCGCTGACAGTACTGGAAAGATCCTCAAAGCAGAAGCTAAACAAATGTAGGACCTAAAACACAACTCTAGAACAAATGGGCTTAACAGAACATTTCACCTCAATACTACTAAATATACATTCTTTTAACCTCCTCATGGATCACTCTCCAAGACAGATCCTAGGTCAAAAATCAATACTCAAAACAAATTTTTGAAAATAGCAGTTGTACCATTTATCTTTACAGACTGCAATGAAATTAAAGTAGAACTCAATTCCAACAGAAACACTCATCCCCACACAATATCATGGAAACCAAATAATCTATTGCCGAATGATACAGCTGGGTCGAGGAGCAGATAAAGAAAGAAATCATGGGCGGCGCCTGTGGCTCAATCGGCTAAGGCGCCAGCCACATACACCTAAGGTGGCAGGTTCGAATCCCCAGCCTGGGCCCACCAAACAACAATGATGGCTGCAACCAAAAAATGGCCGGGCGTTGTGGCGGGCACCTGTGGTCCCAGCTACTTGGGAGGCGG
>CAUYQV010166323.1:0-10355 GCA_963574575.1 Galagoides demidoff
TTTTTTGAGACGGAGCCTCAAGCTATCCCCCTGGGTAGAGTGCCATGGCATCACAGCTCATAGCAACCTCCAACTCCGGGGCTCAAGCGAGTCTCCTGCCTCCGCCTCCCAAGTAGCTGGGACCACAGGCGCCCGCCACAACGCCCGGCCATTTTATGGTTGCAGCCATCATTGTTGTTTGGCGGGCCCGGGCTGGGGATTCGAACCCGCCACCTTAGGTGTACGTGGCTGGTGCCTTAGCCGATTGAGCCACAGGTGCTGAGCCGTGATACAATATTTTAAAGACAAGACAGAAGAAAAGGCCAGGCTAACATTT
This sequence comes from Galagoides demidoff, assembly GCA_963574575.1. Taxonomy (NCBI): domain Eukaryota; kingdom Metazoa; phylum Chordata; class Mammalia; order Primates; family Galagidae; genus Galagoides; species Galagoides demidoff. The sequence continues at coordinate 317 of CAUYQV010166323.1, forward strand.
CTCAGGGTTATATGCATTTGTGATTTTTCTTTTTAAAAGAAGAAGGGAAGTATATAAATAATGTATTGTCAAAATAATGCTGCAAACAACCATCCCAAAACTCAGTGGCTGAAGAAAGAAACAGGTGTCATTTATCTAGTGCACAAGTCAGCTGTGTTTGTCTTGAGCTGGTGCTTGGCTGATCTTGGCTGGGCTCACTGATGCTTCCATGGGGAGCGTAGGGTCGGCCAGGTGATTCTGCTAATCGTGGTTGACACATGTTCACTGCTTGGCTATTGGCTGATATGGAATGACTTTGATAGTGTGTGACACAGCTCTGCTTCACATGCCTGTCACCATCCAGCTGTCTAACCTGGCCATGTTCTCAGGGTAAGGCCTGGGGGAAAAAGAACAAGCAAGTGAGCAGGATTCTGGGAGGGGGCAAACAAAACCTGCCTGGGCTCCCCAGGCTGTTTGCAACTCATCTACTTCCAGCAAGCAAAAGCCAGTCCCCTGGTTAGACCTGGGAAAGGAAAGGGGTCAATAATGTTACAGGGCAAAGGTCATTTGGGAGGCCAATAATCAGGGCTATTAATATAATCAATCCACCTCAAGAATAGTAATGACAGGATTCAGGGCCCGTTAGGGAGGCAGGAGTGAAGTACAAAAGGACCACACAGTTACCGCCAGGTTGTTGATCGTATCACTTCATAAGTAAGAAAGCAGTTTTATTAGTTTTAATTATGCTTTATAAGTTAGTTTCATTATGCTTTATAAATGACATACACGGTGGACATAAAGATCGTGTACAATTTTATCAGGTTAGACTATTTTAAATTGCACATGAACTTCATGTTCACCGTGTATTTTGCATATATTCTTATAGAAGTATATGTGTTCTATATTTTTAAAGAACCGGGCAAAAACAAACCCCAAAGCTTTTCAAATGGAAGGAAAACTGAAAGAAAAACAGAAAGGCTAATTTTGGAAGTCCAGTGGCAGATGGGGCCTCTGGATTCCATTCCCACATTCTGCCAAATGGGATAGTAATTACCACTTTTTAATCGCAGATTGTGACTTTGACAAAGAAATCACTTATTAAAAGAAGTTGAAAGACAGACTTTGCCAAACTGGTGAGAATAATTCTCTGTCTCTCCTAGAGATCTCAGATCGAATTTCAACAGTGTAGAAAAGCCACGTTTATTCTGCTCTACTTTTCCGTCTTTTATTCTGTTTGTTTTATTCCTGGAACAAAGATACCACAGCTTGTCTTAGAAAGACTTCCATGTGTGTTTGAAAGAGTGTAGAATTTGGAACACGCTATGTAGCTTAGGTAAAACTCCTGATTTTTTTTTTTTTTTCAAAGTGCTCCTCAATTGGACCCAGATTCCAGACCTCTGGGGTTTGATTCATTCATCTCTGGCTGAGACTATGTTTTCTAGCCCCTCTCCAGAAGACTGGGAGATTCGCTTAAAAAAGACGCTGCTGTTCCTTTTCTTCACATCACAAAAGAATTAATGTCTGCACAGCCCTTTGAAGACGTGGTGTCACGCATGTGCTATTATTAATAATAAACTACAGATCCGCTTGACACCATCTGAAAAACAGGGCTGTGCCACCATGAAAGAGCTTTTATTTCAACCAGTTCCCGGTGATGCTTAGCCCAGATTCAGCTCAGCTTCAAACTGGGGCTGGTCCCAGGACACGGAGAAAGAGAGGAAGCAGCTGGAGGGAAACAGAACAACGTAGACACCCAATACATTAAAAGAGTAAAAAAAAAAAAAATGAGGCTTTTATAATACATCAGAGAGCTCTGCCCCCCATTGCAAGCATTTAAGCTAGAACTGGGTTTGGGACACAGCACCTAGGGAAGATGGTGGCATGTGGCCTTGATTCATTATGGGTTCTGAAGAAGGTAAACATTCCTAGGGCTCCTGAGCCTGTCCAGACTGGAAAGAGGATACAGATCACAATCTGCTGTTAGTCTTTCCTTTTCTATTTGCTCAGTACTTTGAGTCATTCTTTCTCGTTTTCTTCTCTGTAACCACTAATATCTCTCCGCCGGTAGCTTTATGCATTTACAAGCTACCTTTCCAAGCCTGAGTGTTTGGGGAGATGAAGGTGAACCGAGGCAACTGTAAACAACAGTCCAGTAAAGACTTCAGGACAGGGCCCATTTAGAAAGACAAGTTCAAACACTCTGAGCTGAAAAGCAGCTTCTGTGGGCTCAGCTAACAACAGGCACACCCGCTGACAACGGCAGTCTGAAAAGGAGCAAATTTGAGAGCTGGGTCTTTTTTTTTTTTAATCTTTGCACCTGTCTTTGGTGGCAAGATTCTCAGATCATCCCCCTCGTCTCCCCCCTTCCTCACTCTGTTTGTTTTGGAACTGGTTATTCAAAATGGACTCCAACATTATTTCTGAATCACAAAGGGTTTGCAGAAGAGGAAAATATTTCTTGCTCCATTGCAGGCCTCGACACCAAAGGCGTTGTAGATGGAAAAAGGAACCGAAGAGAGAAAGAGAGAAAAAGAGAGAGGGAGGGGAAATAAAAAAGGCAAAAGTTAAAAAAAAAAAAAAACTCAAGGAAATCAAGACCATGCTGTGCAAAATTGTTACAGCTGTTTCTGTTTTTATTGGCTGTTTCTTTTGGCTTCATTTTTTCAGCAACTGCGGCTCATATGAGCAGGAAGGCAGACAGCGTGGCCGGGCTCCACAGTGGTGGGAGGAGGGGAGGACAGAACAGGGGAGGACAAGAGGGCAGAAGGGGCTGGGTGAGGGGTTTCTGAATTGTGCGTGGCGTTTCGAGGGGACGCACATCAAAGCATTTCTTTTTGATAGTTTTGTGGAAGCCTTAGCAATAGAATTCAGATGCCCTTAATGGAAAGCTCCTAAAAGCATCACATCTTTCTGGGCTGGGTCAGATTAGTGGTCTGCTAAAGGCAGTGTACTAGCTCTCAAATGATGCTCTGATGTCTCCAAGGAAATAAAGTGTCAGGACACATCCCTTTCCCTCTCCCTCCTGGACAGTGATTCACCTAGATCAGTGCACAGGGCTGAACATACAGGGAGTGCCTATTTTCCCTGGGGGACTCTATCTCTCATGGTTACAAATGGAATGAGCTGTATGCCTGCTCAGTGACCCTGTGAAGATATTGGCAGCTGGGACGCAGCTCCGCGGGGCTTGCAGTGAGCTGCTCACTCACCTCGTCTCCCTGCAGAGCAGCTGGAGGGTGAGCCAGAGATAGGCACATGAAAAGGCCCACAAGGACTCTTTCTCTCTTTCTTAAAACTTTCTATTAAAATGGTGATTTAAATGACATTTTTAAGGTTGACAAGACTGCTTAATCTGGAGTTCTTTAATCAGATGCTATTTTTAACTGCACTTACCCTAACACAGGCACACTCTCTTTCCTTCTCTCACACTCACTTTCACTCTTGATCGAAATAATTTTCCAAATTCTGTGGAAACATTACTCTAAAAGGGAACACTGCGTGACTAAATAAGAATAAATGAATAGGAGAACTGGGAGATGGGGCATATAACAAGAGGAGAAAACTGTTTAATAATATGGCTTGTAGTTACATCAAAAGGGAAAACCCAACAAAAAGTTGATTAATAAAGAAGCCCTACATCTGGTGATAAAATGTTATTTGCATCTTCTCCCATCAAAAAAAAAAAAAAAATTCCAGGGAGCTGAGCTGCAGAATGAAAGGTGAACCCTAAGTGTAGTGCCCATGTCTTTTTGGTTCTGCCCTGAAGACTTACAGGCTGCACTCTGAACTGAGCTCCTGACTTCACTGGCCACTAGAGGGCAAATCACAATTTATGTGCCTCAGTGTTCTCATCTGAAAATGGAGCCGGACTTGGGAAGATGGACTAATGAAAGGTTACAAAGCACTTTGGGTCTGTACAGTTGTGTGTAATTGCAACCATTAAATCTAATAACATAATTAAGTATTTAAGGGTGTATTTTAGTCATTGTGTCTTCTGAATGCAGGAAGGACTCCTTTAAAGCTCATTCTGTTCCCTTTCCCAAAGAAGTTGTCTTAGTCCCTTTTGTGCTGCTACAACAGAATACCTGAGACTGGTTAATTTACAAAGAAGAATGATTTATTGGCTCACAGTTCTGGAGGCTGGGAAGTTCAAGATCAAAGTGTGCATGTGGTGAAGACCTGCTGGCTCTGTCAGAAATGGTAGAAAGTGCCACATGCCCAGAGAGAGAGCAAGAGTGGGCTGAACTTGCTTTATAACAAACCCACTCTTGTGATGACATTAATCCATTTATGGCAGAGCCCTCAGGACCTAATTGCCTGTTAGTGGTCAGACCTCTCAACACTGCTGCATTGGGGATTAAGTTTCCAACACATGAACTGTGGGGGACACATTCAAACCATAGTAGAGGTCATTGAATGAGCTGGAAAAAAAAATAGGTTATTTGGACTAATGCTCTCTTGAGTGATTATATATTTTGAGCTGTATCAAGCTTTTGTTTCCATTTTCTAATATCATTTCTTCTGTTTATTATGTTACTATTCTCCTATGTGTTAATAGTGGCTAATAATATATCATTCGCCATATGTATTAAATTGTCTGAAACTTTTCAGTTGGGACAGAGTTTAACAAATGTAGAGAGAGGCTGTCTGTTTTTGAAAGGGTGCTCACTCACCTTAAATAGGAAAATCAGTGGTTTCACCAGAGTACAAAATGTATAGAGAAGCTATTCTCTGGGTCCAAAAAAATGAAATTGTCCCTAGTAAAAGACACAAAGTAGGCAAGATGCAGCAGAAATTTCATCTTTAGTGCTGGCATTTCAATGGCTGGAAAATGAATCGTTCATTCCCATCTCATCTTCTCATTCAATGTCATGGTGGGCAACATTTCTTTTGTTTTAGGCTTTGGCTGCAAAGTGGGTCAATGGAGTCACTGTGATCAAGTTTGGAAGCATATAGTATTTTTATTCTCAGAGACCATTTCTCCCTCGTGCCTCCGTTAACTGTTTTTACGGATTCGAGGTCCCATTAATGGGTAGCACCTTTTGCAAATGAAGAGTCCATTTTTGCATATTGGGGTTCAGCCAGGCACTCCCATTAGTTGGCTCACATCGGACCTCCTTGTGCAAACATGTTTCTGCTATTATCCTTGCGGAAGCTGTGTGTTCACACACATGCACAATTATGAGACCGAACACTCCCTTCTTCTTTGGATGGCTCTTTGATCTCTTGTTGTTTTGCTGCTTGTGTCCATATGGAAATGCTAGCAACCAGAAGGCAATTCCTTTCCATTATGATTCCTCATCCAGAGTCTTCCCCCCTGTTGTTTCTTATTTGTGTTGGGCTCTGGATTGCCAACATTTCAAAGGGGCACACCTCATCAGGTTCAAAAGCTCAATTTGCTTTCAGGAGCCAGCAAAGCTTATACTTATATTTAAGTACCTGTTTATACTTGCGTTTCCCTGACATGCAATGACAGCTTAGGCATCTCAAGAGAAGCACGGTTTTCTTAGGACAGTGGGGACCTACGGGATTAGGCAGGTAGGTCATAAATGCTGTCAGCATCAAGCTGATTTTCAATGCAGTGCTCTCTGCTGATTTCCATTGTGGTCTCACTGATCAGAAGGACGTATAACACACACAAAGGCATGACTTCATCCAAAGACAAAGTATTCAAAATTTCCAATCCCTAAAAAAAGCTTAATTTGTGGGTGGTGGTTTATAGCCATTTCTAAATTTTCTTCCTGTCCATAGTACCCAAAAAACTCCAGTCTTGGAAACTTCCCCTTTTATTATACTGAAAAAATACCAAAGATGTGAGAGCATAGAAATATGTGCTTACTAAGGGAGCTTTCTTTTTTTAAGAGCATTCTGAAACTCCTCCCTGGGAGACATTAAATAAAGTCAGTGCTTTCCCACTTCTCAAGTCTATCTCCACACATCAAACGCAGAAAAATCCTTCCAAAACTCATCTCCCTTCATGCCCACACTCAAATATGCTGTTTTATGTGGGTCGACCAAAGTCTTTTTCTGACTTTTCTCCCCATCTGTTCTTTGAATAAACATGCATCTTAAAGAGAAGGAGGTCTTAAAGGATCAAATTTGGTTCCTGTATTTGGAAATGTTTTCAAAAGACCACGCCACACTTGGCCATTCGGTCAAATTAGATTCCATTTGCTGCTAATAGCACTTAATTACTTCCCACTTGCTTCTCAGACTCTTTCACGTCTTCATCTGCACAATTTGGTTTGTGTGATGCCGGGAAAAGTTGTTGTTTTTTTTTTCAAACCCAGGTGTGGGAGCCAACCAAAGCAACTCATCTTTTCATGTCACCAAATTGGCTGTACCGGGTGTCTGGAATTGTAGAAAACAAATAACCAACAGTGTAGCCAATTCATTTTTAACTTTTTAGTTGTTGTTTGATTGCTACAAAGTGCCTTAATTTCCTTTTTCCTGAGGTTAGTTCCTAACCTGTAAGATTTAAAAGTCCACTTGAATGGAAAACAATGCCTTGCTGAAACAGAGAAGAGACGACCCAGAGTATGACAAACCCAGAACAAATTGTGTACCAGGATCTTCAAGAGGATATTTGGTTATTCTGATTAATTAGCTTTTGTTTTTCTTCAGATAAAAAGGCTAGGGAGGGTGGAGTAAAGAATTTCTGTGGAATGTAATGTAAGTTTTCAGTTCTCAATAAATATTTCAGCCTAAATCTTCTGAAAAGGCTGTGAATATGTTTTGTTCACCTGAATTGAATTCTCAGGGCACAACGGACAAAGATTAATTATTTTATTATTGAGATTTAGTTTAAACCTGGGGTGGGCAGACTTTTTTTTTTCCTCTAGAGCAGTGATTTTCAACTGGTGTGTGCTACAGCACCATGAGAGACTCTTAGGTGTGCCACGAAAACTTTTAAAGGTCATTAATTAAATTATTTTTAGAAAAAGTTCAAAGCATAGTACATATATTCCTTTTTTTTACTCTTTATTTTTGGATCGACATAATTTATGTGTACTGCAGAAGTTTAATGATAGGTTCAAGTGTGCTGGGAGATTAAAAAAAAAAAATTGAAAAACACTGCCCCAGAGACAGAGTCTCACTGTGTTGCCCATGCTGGTCTTGAACTCGCGGGTTCAAGTGATCCTTCTATCTCAGCCTCCAAATTTCTGGGACTATAGCTACTATGCCATGGTCAGCATTTTCATGTTTGTTGGGTTCTGTGTGTGTGTGTAAAGGGCCAGATAGGAAATGATTCAGGCTTTGCAGCCCAAGAGCAAAATTGAAGATGTTATGTAGGCACTTTTCATGAGAAAGAAAACTCTTGTTGTGCTGCCATCCTGTTTGTCAGGTGGGTTCTTCTGGGTGGGGGGCATGCTCTGCACACCATCACTGTAAGCCGGAGGGAGATGTTCTCCAGTTTGAGGGGTAGGGCCCACTGGACTGGGTCAGGTGGCGGAGATGGAAGAGATGGGTGGTCACCAGCCAGAAGTGAAGCACTATAAAATAAGAGAACATGAGTGGAGGGGGCTGCCTGAGTCTGCTCCCTGTGCTCTCAGGGTCAACACACAGGGGCGATGCCCATGGCTGTACAGAAGGAGGCATGGATCTGGGTCTGGGTTTGGCCTGAGCTCCAGCTATCTGTTGCACATTTCCTCTTAGCTACTTGGCAGGCACTTTAAAGGAAAGATTTTCCAAACTGAACTTATTACCTTCTTTCTTCTGTGCCCTGTTTCTATAAATAGCACCTCTACTACTCACCCCATTGCCTAAGTCAGACCCCATTGTGCTCAATTTCCATACCTTCTTTCCTTCATCTTTTTTTTTTTTTTTTTAACTTTAGCTGTATGGTTACTGAACTGGAAGCAACTTAAAGGCAAGAAGGGATCTGGCTTATTTATATGTCTGGCTCCTTGAGAGTGCCTGATGCAGAGTAGTCTATTAAAAACTGGTTGTAGAATTAATCTGTCCATCCTCAAGCTCAGGCAATCCTTGATTATTTCATTCCTTACTCAAAATTCTTCCATGGTTTTCCTTTGAATGTAGAGCAAATATAAAATATTTAGCAGACCATGCACAACTCTTTCTGTTTTGACTGTGCCTCCCCTAAAGAAGAACATATAGAGTTAGACCAAATGCACAAAGATCTCTCATCATTCCTGTCTATTGGGCAGTATTGCTCCCTCTGCCAGGAGCATCCTTTCCCACTGTTTTTATTGGGATCCCCACTCATTCTTCCTTAGTTAATGACTTAGTTATCATATGCAGGAGACTCCCCAGGTACCCCTCTACTCATTAGGTGTCTGCTCTTAGAGCATCAAGGTTTTCCCTCTTTCATGATCTGTCATCGGTGTGGAGAAGCCTGGTGAAGAGCATTTAGCTCTTATGACATTGCTTACACCTGGAAGGCAAGATTTAGACTTTGTGTACTTGGAAGGTAGCAGACAGGAAACAGTCGTCTAACTGAACTAAACATGACACCTCAGGGTGAGTCCTCAGTGTAACTGAGAAACATCAGAACCTCATCATGTCCATGCAGATGTAAGCCACCATTGGGCTTTCCCCATACCTTCCATTTGTCTGGAGCCAGAGAAAATGGACTATAATCCATCCAGTCCCCAGGTTTGCTTAGTGTGCTGAAGGGCACAGGGCTCCAAAGGAGAAGGATCTGGCAGGAAGGGGAAGGAAAGAAACTGCCATGAGGCTTCATAGAAATTCTTCTGGCTCTGTGTTTGTATCACACAAGACAAGCTAATTGTAGTCACAAATGACCTAGACAAAAGAGGCTGAGCCTGACTGGGATCAGATATTCAGGGATAGCACTGAGGTTAAAATTGTCTTAGGGTCACAGCAGAATGCTCGTACAACTTCAGAGAAAGCTGTAAGAACCTGCATGTGTTTCTTTATGTACTGAAAATAAAAAAGTTCAGAATAATCATTGTAATCAGTGATTGAAGTAGCCTCTCTGTGCATGTCAGGATTAAAATAAAACAAGCAATTATAAAATCAAATAATATATTACTTCATTTTTTTCTTTCCTCTCTGAAGTTGAGGTGGGTGGAGAATTATAAACAGGAAAATGAATAAAAGATAAACAATGATATCACTATGTTAATTTATAAAATCTGATATGAGGCTTGGTGGCAAAGACATCAGAAGAAAATGTAATATCAACAAAGTTATTATTTGGGTATAAGCATTGTATTTTGTAATGCGTCTTTCATATAATTAGGAACATTATCAATAGCCAAGATATGGAATTAACCTATGTGTCCATTAACAGATGAATGGGTAAAGAAAATGGGGTGTTTACATGTACACTGCTATATATACACTATTCAGTCACCAAAAGAGGACATCCTGTCATTTGCCCCAATGTAGATGAACTTGGAGAACATTATATTAAGAGAAATAAGCCAGACACCGAAAGACAAATACTACCATGTGAGCTCATTTTTATGTGTACCCTAAACGAGTTGAATTCATAGAATCAAAGTCTGGAAAAGTGGTTACCAGGGACTGAGGCCTGGGAATTGGGGAAATTGGGCAGATGTTGGTCAAGGGATTCAAAATTTCAGTTAATCCCGAGGACTGAGTCCAAGGGATCAATTGGACAACTAGGTGACTATCATTTAAAATAAGGTATGGTATGCTAGAAACTGCTAAGAGTAAATTCACCACAAAAGAAAATGTCAAGTTTGTATGTAACAGAATGTTCATTGGCTTCATCTGGCCATTCAACAAGTTCTGTGCAGATCAAAGTGTCATGCTGTATACCATGAACTTGTACAGTTTTAATTTATCTGTTAAAATAAATGTTTTTTAAAGAACAATTAAAAAGTAGGCATTGCCAAAAATCTTTGTTCCATGCCATGATGATTAAGATATAGTGTGGGGGCTCGGCGCCTGTGGCTCAATCAGCTAAGGCGCCAGCCACGTACACCTAAGGTGGCGGGTTTGAATCCCCAGCCTGGGCCCGCCAAACAACAATGATGGCTGCAACCAAAAAATGGCCGGGCATTGTGGCGGGTGCCTGTGGTCCCAGCTACTTGGGAGGCGGAGGCAGGAG
>CAUYQV010166326.1:0-23672 GCA_963574575.1 Galagoides demidoff
CTGGGACCACAGGCGCCCACCACAACGCCCGGCCATTTTTTGGTTGCAGCCATCATTGTTGTTTGGCGGGCCCTGGCTGGGGATGCGAACCCGCCACCTTAGGTGTACGTGGCTGGCGCCTTAGCCGATTGAGCCACAGGCACCAAGCCACCTTATGATTTTTATAAGTCAGTTTTGTTTTGCTTTTTATTATTTATTTATTTATTTTGAAACAGAGTCTCTTTTGCCCTGGGTAGAATGCCATGATGTCATCATAGCATACAGCAACCTCACACTAACTTTTGGACTTGAGCAATCTTCTTGCTTCAGTCTCCTGAGTATCTGGAACTATAGGCTCCTGCCACAACACCCTGCTAGTTTTTCTTTATTTTTAGTAGACACAGGTTCTCACTTTTGCTTAGGCTGGTCTCGCTCATGCGATCCACCTGCCTTGGCCTCCCAGAGTGCTGGGCTATAGGCTTCCTTACAAATTGAGTCATTTCTAGATGTGAACATTCTTTGAAATGAATAAGCCAACTTGCCCAGCCTCATTTTCTCTATTTTTAGTAGAGACAGGAGTCTCACTTTTTTTTTTCCCAGACAGTCTTACTATGTCACCCTCAGTAGAGTGCCAGGGCGTCACAGCTCACAGCAATCTCAAACTCTTGGGCTTAAGCAATTCTCTTGCCTCAGCATCCCAAGTAGTTGGAACTGCAGGAGCCTGCCACAATGCTCAGCTATTTACTGTTGTTGTTGTTGTCATTGTTGTTTAATAGGCCAAGGCCGGGTTTGAAACCACCACCAGGTGCAAGGTCCAAGTGGATGGTGCCCTAACCACTGACCTACAGGCGCCTATGCATAAGGATGGAGGGCAGGCCCGACAGGTTTTCCAACGACAGATAAGAACCTAAGATCATTTGTCTAGTGCCTTTCATGTACAGTTAAAGAAACTGAGGCTCACGGGTTAAGAAACTCCCATGGTCTGAAGTGTAGGAGTAAGGACTCCAGTACTTGAACCCCAGCCACTCGGGAAACTGTCACATGCTGGTTTCAATATTGTAGATTGTGTTTACACAGTGTTCGTGACTCTCCTCCCCCTCAGCCCCTCCAGTCCTATAATGCCACACTGCTGCCCGTGCTCTTTCTAAATATAGTTCAGGCTTATCACAGTTTTGCTCAAAATTACTTACTGTGTCTCCATTGGCCTTCTGGTTAAATTCCCTGCATCAGATATAGATTTATTTTAAAAATAGAAAATACAACAAATGCAATTTCTTTAAAGCTCCAAATTGCAACGTGTAACATCTGTCCTGTGTCTAATTTTAATTGTCCCCACACTGTCTCCTGCACCAAACTGCCCCCAAACAGTATGTGCTGTTTCCTCTGCCTTGAATTGTCCTACCTTCCCTTCCTGCAAGATTTAGCACTGTGTCTGCTGGTAAACAAACCTTTCCAGCCTAATTTAGCTTCACCTCCCATGAGGCCTGGCAGAAACCTGTCATGATGTGCCACAACATTTATCACATTGCATTGCAAACTGACTTGCCATTTCCCCACAAGTCAGGAGCATCCTATGAATAGATCTTTCATCTTTGAGTGCTCAATGCCTAGCACAGCATCTGGCAAACAGCAGACACTCAATAAATGTTCATTAGCTGAATAAGCAGAGAAAGAGCAGATGACTTGGCCAGAATACCAGAGCTGGGATTTGAATTTGCAGTCCCTCAGTTGGTTTTGCTCATTCACCAAGTATTATCACCTGTGTTTCTATTACTTGGTTTAGTCATTATAACTCATATTAAAAGTGACAGACCTCGGTGAAGTGGCTCACACCTATAATCCTAGCACTTTAGGAGACCAAGGTGGAGGATCACTTGAACTCAGGAGTTCCAGCCTGAGCAAAAGCAAGACCCCGATTCTACTAAAAATAGAAAAAATTAGCCAGGCATTGTGCCAGGTGCCTGTAGTCCCAGCTACTCAGGAGGCTGAGGCAGGAGGATTGCCTGAACCCAGGAGTTTGAGGTTGCTGTGAGCGAGGCTGACATCACAGTATTCTAGCCAAAGCCATGGAGAGAGACTGTCTCAAAAAAAAAAAAAAAAGAAAGAAAGAAAACAGCGTGTCTTTCAGCCACTCAGTTTACTTCCCTAGAACAACCTCTGTTGCTAGGTTCCCATGTGCCCTTCCTGCGATTTAGAATGCATGTATAAACAAGTATAGTTAAATAAATACACAGATAGATATTTGATGCAAATTTTGCCATATTATTCATATTTTCCAGAGTTTTAATTTTTTTTTTTTGAGACAGAGTCTCACTATGTTGCCCTCAGTAGAGTGCCGTGGTGTCACAGCTCACAGCAACCCCAAACTCTTGGACTTAAGTGATTCTCTTCCCTCAGCCTCCCAAGAAGCTGGGACTACAGATGCCTGCCACAATGCCCAGGTATTTTTTTGTTGTAGTTGTCGTTGTTTAGCAGGCCTGAGCCAGGATCGAACCCACCAGTCTTGGTGTATGTGGCTGGTGCCCTAAGCACTGCACACCAGCACCACGCTCAGAGTCTTAATATGTTTTACTTAATATGTCTTGGAGTTCTTTCTATGTTAATTCATAGAGATGCCTTGCTCCTTTTAATGGTTGCATAGTATTCCATTGTAGAAACTAACCATAATTTATTTGAGTAGTGGACATTTAGGTTGTTTCCAATTCAATGAATGAATTGAATTAGGTGTAAATCATTTCACATACGTGCTTATATATCTAAGAATGATGGGATTTTTAAAAGACTTTTCTAAACAATATACAACTGAGTGTATAAAGTTTCAAATTAAGACTATTTCTTTTTCTGACAAGTATTCACCTGAAGATTTTTTCCAAATCTCTGACTCTGCCTCCATCTCCCCATCTGTGAAATGAGAAGAGTATTCTTTGCCCCTGAAGGCTTGTAGCTGCATGTTGTTGAGGCTAAAGTTTTACCCTTCTTGGCTTTGAAATTCTTCTAAAGAAGAAGCTTGCTTGATTATAAACAGGGATTTTTAAAAACAATTCTCTCTAGTCTTCTAGCTTAGCTGTTTGCTATCACCAAAGCAGGTTTTTCCTACAATATTTCTTTAAACCTCTCCAATTATTCAGAGATGAATTTTTCACTGTACCCAGGCCAAATCAGCTTTGTCTCCAAAAAGAGAAACCAGAAAGAAAGAAAATTATTTATCTGCCTGAGCTTTTTCATGTCAGCATCTCATCAGCTACAAATACTAAGCTAACAAGTGAGAAACTCACAGTGTAAAAAAGTCACCAAGTGAGAAAACTCAGAGGGGAATTAAAGAGAGTGCCAAATTAGTAGATAATTAATTTTCTCTTCCAAAGCAGGTTGCATCTTTGATAACAAAGTGGAAAGTTGATTATCACCTAGGATGAGGGTAAACCAAGAGAAACTCCCAGGGTCTTTCACGTCAGATTCTAGCTCTATTGCTGAAATAAAGCTGTGGATGGAGAGGACATCCAGGCAACAAAGGGCCAGAGCTGGCCTCAGCAGATACGAGGAGCTTACCTACCTGCCATGTAACTTTGGTACTAAAGAGCTGCTCTTCCGGTGATTCTCATATTGGAAGCAACTTAGAGACCTTAAAAATATCCCAGCTCCAGAAAGTCTGATTTTATTGTTTGGGATTAAGTTCTGGGAGGTACATTTTTTGAAACTCCTCAAATAATTCTAATGTGCAGCCAGAGTTGAGAACCACTATTGTAGAGGCTTCTGGGTGGTGGTATTGCAAAGAGAGGATGAAATGTGATAAAAATCCAATATGTGGTAATCCTGGCCTATGTTGGCCACAAAAGGCTAGGCTGACCCTTTAGCTTCCCTGATTTAAAACTTCAATGCCTTCCATTTGTCCTCGAGATAAAGACCAAAATCCTTAACCTGCTTTCAAGACCTGGGAGTCTGATTCCTCCACACCCCGCCAGCTTCTCTCAGTCTCTGCGGTAGTCATGCCCATCCTCCCTCAATCCTTGGAGGTGCCCTCCTCCCTTCTGCCAGTTGGACTTTGCCTACGACATTTTTCCCTCAGTAAACTCCTACATAGGCCAGGCATCAAGCACTTCGCCAATGAATGGGATAAGACCCCATCCAAATAAGTACAACTAGCAACCTAACAGTGTTCACAGTTGCTGCCAAGCCTGCCTTGCTCTTTTTTTTTTTTTTTTTTTTTTGAGACAGAGCCTCAAGCTGTCCCCCTGGGTAGAGTGCCGCAGCATCACAGCTCACAGCAACCTCCAACTCCTGGGCTCAAGTGAGTCTCCTGCCTCCGCCTCCCAAGTAGCTGAGACCACAGGCACCCGTCACAACGCCCGGCTACTTTTTTTGGTTGCAGCCATCATTGTTGTTTGGTGGGCCCGGGCTGGATTCCAACCTGCCACTTTAGGTGTATGTGGCTGATGAGCCACAGGCACCGAGCCCTGCCTTGCTCTTTGAGCCAGTCCATCCAGTAGTAGTAGCCTTCTTGGGTACTTAAGTTAAAGCAAGTTGACAAAGAAAGAGAAAAACTACTAAAAACACTGGTTTCTCTTTCACTGAAGGGCACAGACCACAGGAGTGTTTGCATTTATTTTGTCTTATGCATTCTTTGTTGTGCATTAACCTAGCAGGACAGTGAAGATGCACTGGACTATCATGAAGAACCAGAGGAATCCCCCAGAGAAAGTCATCAAGACAGCCAAGGTAGAGACAGCTCGGGTGGGTTTCATACACAAGATTGTCAGAAAAACTTCCCACTGCTAAAAGATGTTAATGAGGAATGACCCTTCCATTCACTTTCAGGCCATGTGTCCGTAAGTCAGAACACAGACTATGCTGAGTTAAGACTCTGATGTGTTAATGCATCACTTGCTGCATCACAAGTCAAATAATAACATGCTTCATGTCTTTGGATTTATTGAAAGATTTCTTTCCTGCCAGAGGCTGCAGATTGATGTAAAAGAGTAGAGACTTTGGGAACCTTACAAAAAAGCCTACATGCACATCCACCTTCTTGTTCTTACTTTCCTGGGGGCCTTGGATATGCAGGTGTGCTGGCTAAGGTCCCCTTCCTAGAGGACAGACTATTAACTTTAGAGACCCAGCCCCTGTTACCTACAGCTCTAGGTGGCCAGAGCTGCTTGACTGTGGCTTCCTCCAAAAATGATGCTGCATTTGATGATGATAGCAGTGATGTTGGTGGTGATGGTGGTGCTTCTAGGAAATATTGGGCCCGGACCACTGGGCTTCTTGGGCTTGTCCATATTTCCAGGCCCTGAACTAGACTCTAAACTCTTTCCTGGGGTACTTGGGATGCTGCATGATGCTTCCCAGCTAGCAGCTTCCTCAGACGGACGTGAGAGAGTCTCTGCATACTAAGAAGTGTATGCAGGACCAGACAGGAGCTTGTTGTTGGCTGTACAAAGGTATCCAGCAGAGGCAGGATGCCGGGGCTGAAATCCAGCCTATGCTCTGCTGCCTAATCCATGTACCCTGTACTGGGCCACCTCCACCCAAAGGGGCTCCTTCTCCTACTTGGCTCTCCTACTGAGGCGCCTTTTTCTTTTCTTTTCCTTTCCTTTCTTTTTTTGAGACAGAGTCTTACTCTGTTGCCCAGGCTGGAGTGCCATGGCATCAGCCTAGTTCACAGCAACCTCAAACTCCTGGGTCCAAATGATCCTCCTGCCTCAGCCTTCTAAGTAGCTGGGGCTACAGGTGCCTCCCACTATGCCCAGCCAATTTTTTCTGTATTTAATAGAGACAGAGGTCTTACTCTTGCTCAGACTGCTCTCAAACTCCTGAGCTCAGGTGATCCTCCTGCCTCAGCCTCCCAGAAGGCTGGGATTACAAGAGTGAGCCACCATGTGCGGCCTGAGGCCCCTTTTTCTGATTCACATAAAAGCGCTCCATGCAGGGTAGCAGCTACAGGTCTGAGCTGCTGAGCTGAGCATGGGCTCTGGAGTTGGACTGCCTCTGCCTCATCTTCCTTGCCTCAGTGTCCCCATCTGAAAACATAAGGAACACATGAGGAACAGATGAAGTAATTCATGTGAAGTAGCCTTTTAGTGAGTATTAATCTCAACTTGGATATCACAGCAAGTAAATATCTATCTATCCTCTTGTGGTCATTGTTTAACCATCTGGGAAATGACACCATACCTCCTCCTATCTCCTCTGGACCCCTGTAGGGTGAAGGAGACCAGATTACTGCAAAGTCACAGATTTTGGATTTAAACTAAACTTAATCTTTGTCTGTTTATATCTTTTATCATTTCTTTCAATTGACATCCTAGTCAAAGATAATTTTCATACCAATTTTAAAAGATCTCACTGTTTCTGGGTATCAGACAGTAACATATTACAGTGGCCTGATCCCTGGGTTTGGTCAAGTTTTTCAGCAGGGACTCTGCTAATATGAGGCTTTCACCACTTCTGTTTTCAAAGCTGAGTGACATTAGTCGAAGAAACCTACTCCAGCCTTCAGATCTTCCATGTCATAAATCACATCTGCAGACTGTGAACACTGACAGGGTTCCAATTTCTTGGCCAAGTGCAATGAAGGTTTTAGGCAGCACAGAACATGGCCAAATCCAAGCAATGACCAAGTCAGTCAAAACAGATTTCCTGTCTCCTTCCCCAGAAGGGCAGGCTCCAGCTGAGTTCCATAAAGGTTATTCTGACCATCTTTAATGCAATGAAATATCACTGCAGAAAATTAAAGAAGGCATTTGCCTGTCCTGAATGATAAATGCTAATGTTTAAAAAAGGATTTCAAGTCTTTGAAGAGAAAAAAATGAGGGAGTGCCAAGTGCCAAGAAATTCTTTTTAACTATTTAAGGATCAGTCCTCCCTACCACCTCACAAAGGTCTTATGGCTCTAATTGTCAGGATCTTTTCCTACTCTAAATTAAGTTATGATCTACATGGTTAATTATAAGCAGTGAGCCAGCACCAACCTCCAGTGAGAATACTGTGAGTCTTTGACTTAGTGAGAATATCACATGTAAGTTCTCACCAAATAGGCCAAATTAGCAACCTCCAAATCAAAGGAGATCTGGAAAATTGCTCCTGTTTTGAACTCAAAACTTTCCTTTCTCCCCACCCACTCCATCTCCAAAGTCCAAGGAAAATACCCTTTCAATTCTTTTTTATTTCCCAGGTAAATGGTTCTCAAACTTCAGTGTGCATTTGCATCATCTGGAAGCCTTAAAATAAAGATTCATGGGGCAGCACCTGTGGCTCAAAGGAGTAGGGCACCAGGCCCATATGCAGGAGATTGCAGGTTCAAACCCAGCCCCAGCCAAAAAACCACAAATAAATAAATAAAATAAAGATTCATGGGTACCACCCCCATGATTTCTGATTCAGAAGATCTGGGCTGAGGAATGACAATTTGTATTTTTAGTAATTTCCCAGGTGATTCTTTTAACCATACTTTTAAACCACTGCCCTGGACCTTGTTTCTAGTATTTATTTCTCTGAATTTGGCAGCAACTCAATTGAATCTGTTCTTTTTAAAATAATAGGTAAAGGAACAAAGAAAAGAATAGGCAGGGGATAGGAATCAGAGGGCAGGCACTGTTAAGGCAGCATCATTGTGATCAAGAAAACTGATTATGGAGTCCGATTCCCTGAGTTCAAATTCTAGCTCCACCACTTGCTGGCCATGTAGCCTTGTGTAAGTTACTGAATTTCCCTGAGTATCTTTTTTCTTTACCTGTAAAATACAGATGCTAATAGTACTTAACCCATGAGGTGGTTGTGACATGAGGAATTAGTACATGGACATGCTTAGAAAAGTACCTATCACAGAGTAAAAGCTCAGAAAGGTTTAGCTATTACTCTATTGTTTAAAATTACAGTAACCATAATAAGCATAATTTGCATGTTGTCAGGAGAGCCTTGTTCTAGGGTGATAATGTGATGATTCTTTTACTTTCTAGTCCAGTCTCACTGGCAGAAGGGCATGATTGTTGAGTCCTCTGCTTAAGTCCTTCTTTTCCCCAAGTCCTAGTGTGGGCAGCAGCCCCAAAATGAATGAAACGGCCTTCCCAGCTTCTGCATTCAGTGAAATTATTATAGCATAACTCCTTGAAATGTGATAGAACTACTTTAAGACATTCTTTGGAGAACCTGCATGACGTATAAGGGGTCCCTGAGGAGCAGCCTGGAATGATGTTGGGGGGGGGCATGTATTGCTCAGAAACCAATGAGCTCTTTCCATTACTTCTGTTGTATCAGAAGAGGAAGGCTCAGAGCCTTATTGCCTTATTCAAGGGATGGAGGTGTAGTAATTAGGATGCTGGTTCAACTGTTCTAACAAAGTAACTTCAAAAAAGGGAAATGTTTGTGTCTCTCTCATGGAAGAGTCTAAGCTGGTAGGCAGGAGATCCCATGGAGTCTTGATGTCTAATTTAATTACATACGTGCTGACTGGGTGGCCAGTTAAATACCACTGATAGCTCCATGTGTTATATGTGCTTCTTGAGGGCAAAGATTGTACCTTATGCAGGCCTAGTAAGTAGTCCATAAGGGAATGAATGAATGAATCAAATGAAATGAATTAATGAATATGCTGAGCATTCAGGGGATTCAAAAATGATAAAAGCAATTTCACTACCCTCAAGACTGGACAGTGAAGGCTTCAACTCTGTGCATGACATACTCTCTGTGAGGAAACAGTGTCTGCAGGGGTTACTGAGGTCACAGCCCTCCATCTGGGGTGCCCACATAGAATCCAGCCAGCACCTGCCTCTCCACCATAGACCCAGGTTACAGATGACTAACACTGATGGGAATGCCCTCCAGGTGAATGACCCACCAGCCACCATGTCCTCACCAACCTGACAAGACTGGTCTAATTGGTGGCTAGTGAGCTAAGTGGTTACACCACAGTGCAGCTGGTGGTGCTAGACCAGTGCTGTTTGTGAGAACCACCTGTTCAGAACCCCACTAAAACCTGGGAGCTTGTTAGAAATATAGAATCTGGGGTCTCACTCCAGACCTGCCTGTGTTTTAAAAAGATCCTCAGGTGATTCATATGCCCATTGATACTGAGAAACACTGGAATAGACTCATTGAGGAAACTGGGTTTCAGATTCCTTTACCAACTCTGCCTTTGATTAGGTCCCCAGGGTAGCACATCACTTCTCTGGGCCTTGGCACCCAGTTCCATAAACCAAGGAGGCTGAGTTAGATAATCTCTAGGGGCCCATCCACTCTCATGCTCTGTGCATCTTGAAAAGGGGCAGAGGCAGGGCTGGGGCTAGGCCTCCTCCCCAAGCTGCTCCCACTACACCAGCTGTCAGGGAAGGCCACCTTACTTGTAGCATAACTCTCTTTCTAGGTCTCCCTTTCTAGGCCTCCTCCCCAAGCTGCTCCCACTACACCTTCTGTCAGGGAACGCCAACTTCACTGTGTCCCACATAAAGCTCCACTACTATCTCATCTCCCTCAGGAAAGCAATGACCAAGACATCCTGGGAGGACATGGGCAATGCCTATGCCACACGTGAGCCCTGGCTCAGGCAGCAGCCAGTGAGTAAGAGCTCAGTGGGTCAAGAATGAGAGCACTGCTTTGCCATGGCAGTCCTGCAAGGCACAAGGCCGCCATGCACCCCTAGACTTTGCTAAGTTTACAGTTCCTCATCTGACTATAGCTAAGTTGACCTTCCAAGTCTATTTCCTTCTTCCCGTGATGCACTGACTTTGGAGCTATATAGCTTAATGGTTCAGCCACCAGATTCAGGGCTTTCTAAATCCCTAGCCACTGAATGCATGAATGGAAAGTTCTATTACTCACTCAGCAAACATGTGCTATCCCCTGTTAAGTTCCACACCCTCCATGGCTAGATAAGACTCAGTACTTACTGCAGCTCTTGCTTCAGTAGAGGAGACAGGTGCTATGGTTCCAGTGCTCAGAGAGAACACAAAGGACAACTTATCCTGGCTGAGGCAGGAGCAACAGGGAGAAGTCAGGGAGGGTTACTAGAGGTAATGGCTATAAAGTGTCTCATTTAACTTTTATAACAATCCTGTGAAGATGAACCCTTGTTATCCTCATTTGTCTGATGAGACAACTGAGGCACAGAGAGGTTAAGTAACATATCCTTGGTCACAAAGCTGCTGGGGTAATGATGAGGGTCCAGGTCTGACTGTCGTCCCCAGGCTCTGTCTGTACAGGTTGTTAACAGCTATCAAAAAGAGGGTTTGCCAGGCAGCGCCTGTGGGCTCAAAGGAGTAGGGTGCCAGCCCCATATGCCGGAGGTGACCCAGACCCGGCCAAAAACTGCAAAAAAAAAAAAAAAGAGAGAGAGAGAGAGGGTTTGCCTGGAGGGTTCTTAGGTACCCTAGGAGAAGATCACAAGGTGAAGAGAAAATAGAGATGTAAAGAAATGCTACATAGACACACACATACCCAAGTAGAGAAATCTGAATGAAGGGATTCTTCAGGCAGGTGTTTTAAAGAGGAAAAAAAAAGGTGGTCAATGGGGGAGGGGAGGGAAAGACAAAGTGGCCCAGCAGCGGCAGCATCTGCCTCCTCCACCGCGGTAGGGGGCCAGCAGCAGGGCGCACAGCTCCTCTCCAGGGCTCCGGCAGCTTTTGTGACTTCAATAGTGCCGCTCCAGGTCCCCGCAGTGCCACAAAGGCTCCCGACTAGCACCTACTCTGCTCGGTGAAGTCTTCCCATCCTTACAAAAGCAGCTCCTAGCCAGTGAGCTCAAGACCCCAGGCGGGTCGCTCCCCAAGGGTAGGCGCTCTGGGTGTGTCACATCTTTTAGTCTTGTCTTTTCCTCTCTGTAGTAGCTTGTGATGTCTCCACATGCTGGGACCGCCTGTGGAGTCCATCCCTAGGTGGAGACTAGCAGAGATAGAAAGTCTAAAAATCTGAAAAGCAGGCAAGCAAAGGTCCTGAGGAAAAGGTGGGAGGCGGGCAAACTCTTGGATTGCCACCCAAACAATTTGGACTTTATACAGCGTTCTTTTGGCTAGTTTCCACACATAAGGTAGTCACTGGAGGGGTGGAGAAAAGGGAAGTGATTTTTTGGCACTTACTATGCAGCAAGACATGATGCTAGGTGCTTTATGTATATATATCTCATTTTATCCTCACCATAATGTTAAGAGGTAAAGTGCATTGTTCCTACTTAACAGATGAGGCATATGAGGCTCAGAGAGGTTAAGTAACCTTCCCAAGGTCACACAGCCAAGTAATAGAGGAGCTGAGAGATGAACACTGGTTTCAATACCCCAAGACCGTTAGATTTTTAAAGTTTTAACACTATCCATGTGTTTCTGATTAGGAAATAATTACAAACTTGGGGAAACACCACAAAATTATGGCAGTATGAATTTTGGAGCCTATTTAAAATCTCTAGGGCACAGTGGCTCACACCTGTTAATCCCAGCACTTGGGAGGCTGAGGTAGGTGGATTGCCTGAGACCAGCCTGAGCAAGAGTAAGAACCCCCGGCCTCCATCTGTTAAAAAAAAAATAGCTGGGCATTGCGGCAGATGTCTGTAGTCCCAGCTACTTGGGAAGCTGAGACAAGAGGATTGCTTAAGCCCAAGAGCTGGAGGTTGCTGTGAGCTGTGATGCTATGGCACCCTACCCAGTGTGACAAAGTAAGACTCTGTCTCAAAAACAAAAAAATTGCTATTAGTATAACATGAAAAACCCCAAACATGCACAAAGTGAACAGAACAGCACAATGAATCCCAGACAGCCATCTCTTGGCCAATATTGTTCATCTATATTTCCAGCTCCTTCTTATCTTTCATATTATTTTGAAACAAATTCCAGGTTCATGGAATTTTACCCATGTATACTTGAATATATATCTCTAAAAGATAAGAAAGGACTCTTTTGGCTCGGCGCCTGTGGCTCAAGCGGCTAAGGCGCCAGCCACATACACCTAAAGTGGCAGGTTCGAATCCAGCCCGGACCCGCCAAACAACAATGATGGCTGCAACCAAAAAATGGCCAGGCTTTGTGGCGGGTGCCTGTGGTCCCAGCTACTTGGGAGGCGGAGGCAGGAGACTCGCTTGAGCCCAGGAGTTGGAGGTTGCTGTGAGCAGTGAAGCCATGGCACTCCACCCAGGGTGACAGCTTGAGGCTCTGTCTCAAAAAAAAAAAAAAGAAAAGAAAGAAAGGACTCTTTTGACATAACCATACTACCATTATTATACTTAAAAATGATTAATATAATTGAATAGTCAATCAGTTTTCAAAGTTCTAATTATCTCCTAATTATAATTGTTTTGGAGTCTCTTTGCAGTTGGTTGACATAACCTTTAAGTCTTATTTAATTTATAGATTTCCTTCTCATTTCTTCCTCCCCTCTTTTTAGTTTGTTTTTAGGCAGTTGGGTCACTTGTCCTGTTGAGTTTCTCACAATCTTGATATTGCTGATTACATCCTAATGGTGCAGTGTAACACATTTCTCTGTCTTCTATATTTCGTGTACATTAGTACTTGGATCCAGAGACTTGAGATTCAGGTTTGCTTTGCTTTTTCCTTTTGGCAAAACTGTTTCTTTTCTTTTTTTTTTTTTTTTTTTTTTTTGAGACAGAGTCTCAAGCTATCCCCCTGGGTAGAGTGCCATGGCATCACAGCTCATAGCAACCTCCAACTCTTGGGCTCAAGCGAGTCTCCTGCCTCAGCCTCCCAAGTAGCTGGGACTACAGGCGCCCGCCACAACACCCAGTCATTTTTTGGTTGCAGCCATCATTGTTGTTTGGTGGGCCCGGGCTGGGGATTCGAACCCACCACTTTAGGTGTATGTGGCTGGCGCCTTAGCTGCTTGAGCCACAGGTGCCGAGCTGGCAAAACTGTTTCATGAAGGACATTGTGTTCTTCTATTAGGAGACATAATGTTTGCTTGTTTCTTCATGATGCCAGCAGTTATGTATCTATTAATTTATTAAAGATTGCAAAATAGTGATAATGGAGAGCATTTTCCTATTAGTTGAGAAACTCCTACAAAGAGAAACTTTTCTTCATACACTATTTAGTTATCAAGTGGTATAGTTTGTATAAGAAGGAAGGATAGGGCAGCTCCTGTGGCTCAAAGGAGTAGGGCACCAGCCCCATATACAGGAGGTGGTGGGCTCAAACCCGCCCCCAGCCAAAAACTGCAAAAAAAAAGAAGGCAGGATAAATGCCTAATTCTTTCCCTGTGTGTACTAGTTTTCATAATAATGGGTTGGTTTCCCAACATCTTCCTACAGTGGTCTAGGTTTTTTTTTTTTTAGTATAATTATGAACTTGTAGATTCAAATGTATGAAGATATAATTTTTAAATATAATATTTCTATTAGATGTTATATATTTGTTGATAGATAAGATATATAAATATATATAACCTATGAAAAGATGTATAAGACTATCATGAAGAAGTTATAAAATTGTATTAAAGTAAACCTGAATAAATATAACGTTCTGTATAATACTGTATATGATGTTCATAGATAGGAAGACTCAGTGACATAAAGATGACAATTCTCTCTAAATTAATGTATAAATTCAATTCTAATTTTTAAAATCTCCAATAGGGTTTTTAGTGAAACATGATAAGCTGATCTTAAATTCATATAGAAAGGCCAAATAGGTTCTATGGTCTGAATATTTCAAAACTCATTTGTTGAAACCTAACCACCACTGTAACAGTATTAGGAGGTGGGAACTTTGGGTGGAAATTAAGTCATGAGAGCAGAGTCCCCATGAAAGAGATTAGTGCCATTATAGGGGCAGACTTCCACCATGTAAGAATACAGCAAGAAGGTGCCCTCTATGAAGCAGAAAGTAAGCCCTCATTAGACACTGAAATTCCAGCACCTTGATCTTAGACTTCCCAATCTCCAGAACTGTGAGAAATAAATTTCTATTATTTATAAGCCACCCAGTTTATGGTGTTTTGTTATAGCACCCCAAACCAAGTGACACTAGCCAATAAAATTTAGAAATATCCAATAAATTGAAGATGCATATACCCAGCAACCCAACAATTTTATTCCCAGACACACCTTAGAGAAGGTGTTTTATACACAGTGACTCACCTACAAACATTGATTGCAGCATTATATGTAATCTAAAAAAATTGGAAATAGTCAAAATGGGCATTGACAGTAAAATGGATTTTAAAAAGTATATTTATACAACAGAATTCTGTAAAGTAGCTTAAAATAAATGAAAACTCTATATATTAAAATGGATTAATCTTAAAAACATAATAGTAAGCAAAATAAAGCAATTTTCAAAAGTTATATAAAAGGGCAGTGCCTTTGGCTCAGTGGGTAGGGTGCTGGCCCCATATACCAAGGGTGGCGGGTTCAAACCCGGCCTCAGCCAAACTGCAACAAAAAAATAGCCAGGCATTGTGGAGGAGTTGGAGGTTGCTGTGAGCTATGTGACGCCACGGCACTCTAACAAAGGTGATAAAGTGAGACGCTGTCTCTACAAAACAAAAAAAAATAGCCAGGCATTGTGGTGGGCGCCTGTGGTCCCAGCTACTCAGGAGGCTGAGGCAAGAGAATCGCCTAAGCCCAAGAGCTGGAGGTTGCTGTGAGCTGTGTGATGCCACAGCACTCTACCGAGGGTGATAAAGTGAGACTCTGTCTCTACAAAAAAAAAAGTTATATAAAAGATACTATATATATAACTTTTTACATGTAAAATAATATTATATGTTGTTTATAGGCACACTTATGTGTGGTAAAGATATAAAAATGTGTATGAGGACTGTTAAATACCGAATTAAAGGGACTAACTTTGGGAAGAGAGTAAGGGAAACAGGACTATGTGTATGTCTTAATTCATTTTATGCTGCTATAACAGAACACCTGAGACTGGTTAATTTCCAAAGAACAGAAATTTATTCTCTTATATTTCTGGAGACTGAGAAACCCAAGATCAAAGTACAATTTTCTTACTGTGTCTTCTAATGGCAGACGGCAGAAGGGCAAAGAGAGAGTGAAACCATTCCCACAAGCCCTTTCCTTTTTTTGGCAGGGCAGGGGGAGGAAGGTGGGGTGACAAGGTATCAACTCCTGAGTTCAAGTAATCCTCCCACCTCAGCTTCCTAAGTAGCTAGGACTGCAGGCACCTGCCCCTGGAGCCTCAGGACCTAAACACTTCCCATTAGGCTCCACCTTCCAACACTGTTGCATTGCATATCATTTTCAACGCAAGGAGACAAAAACACTCAAACCATAGTATGTAATATGATGAAGTTTTTAACTACAATTTAAATGTTTTCTTTAGAAAAAATGTGAATCAAGCATGGCAACATGTTTAAGCATCACAAAACTGGGTGGCACCTGTGGCTCAAAGGGTAGGGTGCCAGCCCCATATGCCAGGGGTGGTGGGTTCAAATCCAGCCCAGGGGGAAAAAAAAAAACTTCACAAAATTAAGTGGTAAACTAAGTAAAGATTATACAGTTTATTTTCTATCCTTAAGATATTTTATAGATTACTTTGTAAGCAGTTAAAAGTTGTTAGTATTGGCTGGGCATCTATAGCTCAGTGGCTAACCCGCTAGCAGGTTCAAATCCAACCTGGGCCTGCCAAACAACAATGACAACTACAACTGGCTGGGTGTTGTGGTGGGCTTCTGTGGTCCTGGCTATTTGGGAGACTAAGGCAGGAAAATCGCTTAGGCCCAAGAATTTAAGGTTGCTGTGAGCTGTGACACCACATCATTCTACCCAAGGTGACATAGTGAGACTCTATTTAAAAAAAAAAAAAAAAAGTTGTTAGTATTCAAAATACTGACTTATTTGTTCCAATGCTTCCTAAGTACCAGGTCAGTTTACTAGGAGGAAAATAAAATTACCTTATCACCTACATTCCAAAGCTGAAAAGGGTTTCAATAATAATCATAATCAAAGTTGTTGAATTACACCAATGCGGACCCTCAGTTTTTGGCCAATACAAACGCGCCCTCTGCTGGTCAGATCATGCCCTGTCCCAAAGTTCAAAAACAGCTGTGAAGAGCAGTGAAGGTCTTCAAAGAGGCAATTTTTCCTGAGCTGCCCTGTTTTTTTTTTTTTTTAGAGTCAGAGTCTCACTTTATTGCCCTCCGTAGAGTGCCATAGCGTCACAGCTCACAGCAGCCTCCAACTCTTGGGCTTAAGTGCTTCTCTTGCCTCAGCCTCCCAAGTAGCTGGGACCACAGGCGCCCACCACAATGCCCGGCTATTTTTTGTTGCAGTTGTCATTGTTTAGCTGGCCCAGGCTGGGTTCGAACCCACCACCCTCGGTGTGGCACCATAACACCCTCAGTGTATGTGGCTGGCACCATAACGACCGTAACCTAAGGTGCCAAGCCGCAATATAAATTTTTTAAATTACTTGGTTGATTAAGTCAATTATGACATGCCTAACCTCTTAGTGTTACTTGCTATGAGCATCTGCAAGCCTCATCGTCCTGATTTGCATACATTTAACTACTCATCAGGTAAATAATTTTCCACGTCTAATCTCCTCCTGGGACAATTACCTGTTGTTCTTTGCCAATTGAGGATACCTTGTTTTCACAGACCCAGAGCCAAGGAGTGTGAGCGTCAGCACTCTCAATGCTCCCCTGGCTGAGCACATCCAGACTCCTGAGGCAGATACTGTGCAAAATGGGTAAGTGTTCAAACTTATAATGGCCTGGACTTCTCTGCTTTTCTTTTCAATGAATTTAGTTTTTGTTTTGTTTTCTGAGAGGTATAAGAATCCTCAGCTGACAGCATGCTCTGACAGCCAAACTTAAACAGTTGTCTAAGAAACAAAGACTCTTGGGGAGGATTATATTGTGATGTGTTCCTACTTAAGCCATGTTCTTTGGCTGCGTGGGTAAAGAGTGAAGTTAACTTCAACAGTGCAGAAACAGCTTCTTCCATTTGTCCATATTATTTGTACAGAGATGCCTAGAAAGTGGAAGTCTATCAATTCAACCTTGGTTTCTCATCTTAGCATTCACTCTGAGTAAAATCAATACTATTACTAATCCTAGTACCAATACAAATGATAATTGCTAACCTGTATTGAGTGCTTCCTCTGTATTCTGCTCACTTAGGTGCTTACTATGAGCTCACTGGACCAGCAGCATGGCCCAGTGATTTGACCTACTCCTTTAGCAGTAGCAGGTGGTATGGCCTCTCTGCCTCCATCTGGAACTATCATCTGTGTGAGCACCCATGAGCTGTGGTGACTTGAGAACCTACTCTCGCCTACCGGTAGTGCAAGGATTCTCCCTTATGTCAAAAAGATCTTGTGTTCTCTGGGAATAAAGGGAGAAGGCCACTTGGATGAATGAAGCAGCTATCAGAGAAATTGTACTTTTTGATTTTTTTTTTTTTTTTGAGACAGAGTCTCACTCTGTTGCCCAGGCTAGAGTGCTGTGGTGTCAGCCTAGCTCATAGCAACCTCAAACTCCTGGGTTCATGAGATTCTCCTGCTTCAGCCTCCTGAATAGCTGGGACTACAGGCACTGCTACAAGGCCTGGCTAGTTTTTCTATTTTGCATAGAGATGGGGTCTTGCTCTTGCTCAGGCCAGTCTTGAACTCCTGAGCTCAAGGACTACTTATAACAACCACCACCCCCCACCAAAAAAGATAAAATAAAAAGGAAATAATTTTTAATCAGGAGAACAAAAATAAAACAATCCACAAACATGCCACAAAAGCCATTATAGTCACTGTGACTAAATTTCAAACTTGACAGAGAGATTCCTGACACAGAGATTCATGAAAGAAAAAGAGAAAAAAAGAGCAAAAGGATTAGGTTTATAGTTCTCATTTGTAGCATACCTGTTCCTCGGAGAAAATATTCCTAGCCCTAAATTCTAAAGGAGACTTCCTCTATGGGTTTTTATAAAGTGACATTAAAAGATTTAAAGGCTTGTATATTTACAGGAAATTCCATTTACCTCATTCAACAAATATATCTCAAGTTTCTACAGTAAGGCCCTATGCTAGCACAACACAGTAAATAGGATACTCATTTAGCTAAAAAAATAAAATGCCCAGAACCAGGCCTGGCACACAAGTAGTTGCTGCTGCTGCTGTTACTGCAATCCATGTGGCTCATTTTTAGTGGCCTTTGTACCCAGAGGGCATAAGTCTGCCTTACTGAGCTGTTTCTAATTCTTCATTATCAATAATAATGAACAGTGCTATGATGTCAGCCTAACTCACAGCAACCCCAAACTCCCAGATTCAAGCAATTCTCCTGCCTCAGCCTCCAGCATAGCTGGGACTAGAGGCACCCATCACAGCACCTGGCTAATTTTTCTAATTTTAGTAGAAGTGGGGTTTTGCTCTTGCTCAGGCTGGTCTCGAGTTCCTGAGCACAAGTGATCCTCTGGCCTCCGCCTCCCAGAGTACTAGGATATATACGTGAAATCTTTCTAATCTCCCTTATCCAGAGAAGTGTTGAGGAAAGAGAATTAAATATGTCAAGTACCCAGCACATTGCCTGCAGTGAACAGACGCTCAGTCACGGTTTGTTCACTTCTCCCTCCTTCCCACCAATGTTTTTTCTTTAGTTAAGTGCTGCTGGTTTGCTCTTTTCAAAGGGGTGAAAATTATGATGCACATCACTCACACAGAGAAGTTCCAGGACATGGGCCTGAGTCACCACAGAAGTTGGGTGCTGTGGATACACCTGTCTTTCCAAGAGAAAGAGAAGGAAAGGCTGAACCAAGTCCATTCAGCCAGCAGACATCAGGCAGCATCAGTCATGTGAGTGTACATATCTGAGAGCTTGGTCCGAGAACCCTACTTGGATCTCATCTAGGATACCATGTAAGGTTGTGTAGATTGTTCCCTGTATGTGGGCACCTGACATGGCAAGTAGGAGGGGGGTGCAGTCCAGCTAGTGGTGTACTTCCCAAGCCCTGTACCTCAGCATTGGGCTGCATCT
This sequence comes from Galagoides demidoff, assembly GCA_963574575.1. Classification (NCBI taxonomy): domain Eukaryota; kingdom Metazoa; phylum Chordata; class Mammalia; order Primates; family Galagidae; genus Galagoides; species Galagoides demidoff. Next base: position 18,898 of record CAUYQV010166326.1, read on the forward strand.
TCCTGAGGGATGGATGCCCCCACCTTTTTTGAGACAAAATCTCACTTTGTCACCCTTGGTGAAGTGCTGTGGCATCATAGATCACAGCAAACTCTTGGGCTCAAGTGATTCTCTTGCCTCAGCCTCCCAAGTAGCTGGGACTACAGGTGCCCACTACAACTCCTGGCTATTTTTAGAGACGGGGTCTCGCTCTGGCTCTGACTGGTCTCAAACCCATGAGTTCAGGCAATCCACCCACCTGGGCCTCCCAGAATGCTAGGATTACAGACATGAGAGTATCCTACAAAGGTACTAAGTAGGTAGACATGGTCCCACTTTGCTACCTTCTTTCTCTTAGAAGAATGCTCCATGTTTCTCAGCCCAGCAAGAAAAATAAACACTGACATGGTTGTGGTCACCTGCCTGATGTTTTCGGAAAGTTAGGAAATAATGCAAGAGGGAATAAAGCTGGCTTTGATTTAAAAACAGTTAACCATCAGTTATGGCAATACCAGTCTATCAAGGGTGAAAACTGCTCTCCTTTGATCTAGTTCTGCACCATGATTTAGTATCTAAGAAAAGAGGCAGATCATAGTGTATTTTCTTCCTATTTTCTCCTGTGAAATTACTCTTAGCCTTTTTTTTTTTATTCAGTTTTTGGCCAGGGCCAGGTTTGAACTCGCCACCTCTGGTATATGGGGCCCGGTATATGGGGCTGGTGCCCTACTCCTTTGAGCCTCAAGCGCCACCCATCACTCTTAGCCTTTTTTTTTTTTTTTTTTTTTTTTTAGACAGCTTCAAGCTGTTGCCTTGGGTAGAGTACTATGGTATCACAGCTCACAGCAACCTCCAACTCCTGGGCTCAAGCAAGTCTCCTGCCTCAGCCTCCCAAGTAGCTGGGACCACAGGCGCCCTCCACAACACCTGGCTATTTTTTGGTTGCAGCCGTCATTGTTGTTTGGCAGGCCTGGGCTGGACTCGAACCCATCACCGTAGGTGTATGTGGCTGGCGCCTTAGCCACTTGAGCCACAGGCGCTGACCACTCTTAGCCTTTTTAAGTCAAAGGCTACACCTTTGAATATCTCTGCTGTTCCACATTCACTAAGACACACTCTTCTGCTTCAATTGGAACCTATACAAATTCCATTCTCAGCCAGTCTGTCACCTTGTTCAACATAACCTTCCTTTGTGTTTTTTTCCCATTTCCTACACATATCATGGTCCCTTTCCTTACTTTGTCACATTTAGGAAAGGGATTTGAATGACAAAGCCAAAGGAAGGAAAAGAACCAAGACAGACAAGATCAAAGCACCCAGAAGAAAGCAAGAAGGACAGGTCTTCAGAGAAGCAGAGGCTGCTATGGGTAAGAGAATATACCTACAAGGAACAACCCAGAGGACTCCTTATGGGGATTGGGAAGGGGTATAGAGTCAGCATGGATCGTATAAGACAAACTATCTGTTTTGAGTCTCCTTGACTGCCACGGCTGAGATGGTATTGCAGCCTTACTTCATGTCATTATCTTAGTAGACAAGGACAGAGGAAACTGGGAGCCCCAGAGACCTGTGATTACCAAGAGTAGAAATGGTAATAATAACTGCACCTATTTACTGAATACCCACTATATTAGGAACGCTGCATGTATGATCTTGTGAAATCCTCACAATATCCCCCATGAAATACTATTATGTTCATGTAACACTTGAGGCTGAGAGAGGCTGGGTGACTTAGTGCATAAGATCAAACAGATCTGGTCATAAAGTGGTGGACCCAGGGATTGTCCCTTCCTCTTTGTCCCCAATGCATAACTATTAGCACTTCCTCTATGAACTAATAACTCTATCATAATCAGAGTATCAAGTACTTGGGAATGTTTGAGAAGGGGAAAGATGCCACAAGCTCTGAATAATGCTCTCACCTACCAATTTTCTGATTCTCAGTTCCCTATGTTGAACCTTACGAAGAACTCAGATTCCTATGCTTCTGAAGACTTTCTTTAGTCTAAAACTCACAGTCAGCTTGGCGCCTGTGGCTCAAGCAGCTAAGGCGCCAGCTACATACATACCTGAGCTGGAGGGTTCGAATCCAGCCCAGGCCCACCAAACAATAATGATGGCTGCAACCAAAAAACAGCAGGGCATTGTAGCGGGTGCCTGTAGTCCCAGCTACTTGGGAGGCAGAGACAGGAGAATCGCTTGAGCCCAGGAGTTGGAGGTTGCTGTGAGCTGTAATGCCACAGCATTCTACCCAGGGCGACAGCTTGAGGCTCTATCTCAAAAAAATAAAAATAAATTAAAAGTAAAAAAATAAAAATAAAACTCACAGTCATCCTTTACTACCCACGATTCAGAAGACCCTCCAAATAAATCAAATGTTGTTGGAAACAACATTAGATACAACCCTGGGCCAAATCTTTTTTCAAGGTTTGCCTTTTAAACTCTTTCTGAGTTTATGTTTTTGTAGGCCATGACTGGAGTGTCATTGGCAAGATTGGGAAAAGGAAATACTTGTAGCACCCAAAGGTGAATTGAGGAAGAGTCCTTAGAGTATAGAAGAACTAAATTTTGCCTGATTACAAAGCTGTAACCCTAAACCAGACTCTGAGGGCATGACTTTCCAGCTGTGTCTGTTAAGTTCCCTCTGGAGAGTCTTGCCCCTACCCTAGGTCAGAGTGAAATGGAACTTGCTTAATAGTAAGACTGCTAAATCTCAGTTGATCCAAATGAGATAAGGCAGTTACTCAAAGGGTAGTCTACACACCACTCTCCTCAAAACACTTGGGCTATTTGTTACAATAAAGATTCCTTCTGGGAGGAAGGAGGGTGGCACCTGTAGCTCAAAGGAGTAGGGCGCCAGTCCCATATGCCGGAGATGGTGGGTTCAAACCCAGCCCTGGCCAAAAAAAAAAAAAAAAAGATTCCTTCTGAACCAGATTCTAGGAGTGAGGCTCATGAATCTACACCCCAGGGATTCCATTGGATGCTAAAGTTTAAAAGTTACTGAAAAGGATGTATAGTGATCATATTTACTTAACTCAGCTATATCTCTGTCCTCAATTATTCTCCCCCAGGAAAGTCAAAGCGCTCAAACACTAAACAAAAATTAGGAAAAAAAACAGGAGCCAAAAGGAAAAGGACACAGAAGGCAAGGAATCTGGAGATAGGAGGAGCAGAGCTGAGTGGGCCTGATGTCATTAATTCTAAGGAAACAGAAGATGCCCCAGACAGAGGTTTCTTCCCTTCAGATTCTGTTGTAGAGGACCCTTGGCTTTCTCCCAAATATGATGCTCAGGACAGCCAAGTTGCGATAGATGGAAGATCATCACCCTCCCAGACAATAACTGTCACTGGCAACACGGGATCTGAAGAAGAGAGAAGCTATGACGACCCTTCCAAGGTACGGTCTGATTTTCTTATCTTGGCCAGAGAAAGTTTTGTCCTTACTTGGTGCAACTGCAAAGGTGGGGAAACTGTCCCTAATTATACTGCAGTTACTAAAACAGCTCTACTAATAATAGTCTCATTGTTCTACTTTGGAACTGTCTGACCCAATGGTTCTCAACCTTCCTAATGCCATGGCCCTTTAATACAGTTCCTGCGGGTTGTGACCCACAGGTTAAAAACCACTGGTCTGACCCTAGAAAGAAGCCAGATAGAGCTGATCAAAGATGCAGAGTGGCAAAGTCCCTCTGAAGTGATGCATTGTGAGGTGGCCACACTGCCAAGGCATATGCCCACCCCATAAAGCAGGAAGTGGGCACAGCACCTGTCTGTGAGAGGTACAGGTCTCCTTGTTACGGGGAAAGGTGGATACTGGCTGTAAGAGCCAAGCACATATCCTTGAATTAGGCTGCAAGTCATGTATCACTGGCCTACCAAAGGCTGTGGAAATTCCTTTTCTCCTAATCTGCATTTCTGTGGTATGCAGAGGTGGTTTGTACACACACATATGCTTTTACAAGGTGGTTTTTCATGTTAAAGTCACTTTGTTCCAAGGACTGTGATTCTAATGCAGAAGTGTGAAGAGAAAAACTAAGCATAAAGAAAATTACCCTTGAAAATCCCTGCAATTAACTAAAAAGAATACCATACAGATACATCATCTCTCAGTAAGACCAACACAGCCAATTTTTCTTCTGCTGTTAGAATAGATCACTATTTCTTCCATTGAGATGAAGGTACTGAACTATATTTAGAAGTCTTGTACAAACAAAAAAGAAAAGAGGTAGCTCTAAACACTATAAATGCACACATGCTAAGCCATAATGGTACTATGGTTCAAACTCACATAATGCGTATGGTACACTCTGCTGAATCTTATTTAACCTCTACAACCACACTTGTAAGCCAGGTATGATTAGCCCAATTTTATAGACCTAGAAACTGAAGCTAGGAGTTAAATGCCAGTTGCCAGAAATTGCACAACCATTGAGTGGTAGAGCTGGGACTTAAACTCTAGTCCTTTGGCTCCATATTCAGGACTCTTGTCACTATTTTAAATTATTATGTGTTTATTTATTTTATATCCCATAATCTTCCAGAAGGGATTCCAGGAAGATCTTTCCTTTATATTTCAGTCACCACCTCCAGCCCCAACTGTGCAGATTATAGAATTCTGCTCTGCTTAACAGCTGAGAATTTTAACATGCAGGTTGAATTTTTTTTTTTTTTTTGAGACGGAGCCTCAAGCTATCCCCCTGGGTAGAGTGCCATGGCATCACAGCTCATAGCAACCTCCAATTCCTGGGCTCAAGCGAGTCTCCTGCCTCCGCCTCCCAAGTAGCTGGGACCACAGG
>CAUYQV010166328.1:0-11052 GCA_963574575.1 Galagoides demidoff
GCCTGGCTATTTTTTTGGTTGCAGGTCATTGTTGTTTGGCGGGCCCAGGCTGGATTCGAACCTGCCACCTTAGGGTATGTGGCTGGCGCCTTTGCCACTTGAGCCACAGGCGCCGAGCCAAACGTCAAGTTTTTGATGTCTGTCACACTTACCAGGCCAGCTACACCCTCACTTGACCTCCAAGACTGGCAGAGGTGTTTTTTGTATCCAAATTTGTGGTTTTGTTTGTTTAAAGGCTGGGCCTTATCGCCCACAGAAAGCCCTCAGGATTGGGCTTGGTGGCCGTGCCTTCCAGCTTAGATCCCCAGGGTAGGGCTATTTCCTGAAACCATTTAGATTAGGTCTGTGTGTCCCGAGTACCCTACACTCTCAGTCTTTCCAGGGCCCTTCAAGGACAGAGCAAAATGAGGAGTCCACAGATCCTGAATTGCTTCCCTTGTCTCCCCGAACCTAGAAATCCAAACGCTCCCATTTTCACCTCCAGGGGGCGTCACAACCCACAGTACTTTTCTCTCTCCCTTCCTTTTCATCCTTTCTTTTCTTTCTCTTTCCTAGGGTGACCAGATTTTAACATCGGTAAGGTGGGACAACATGGGGGGGAGGGGGCTGGAGCTGGGCAGGTCAGGGCCTGACAACAATGCAAACTTTGACTTCCATAATCACTTCTCAGCAATTGTTTGTTATTATTACAGTTTAACATTATAAAATTAACAAAAATAATATAAAACTCATATTCTGGTGAAATAGCCACATGACAGCTGAAAACAGTATATTCCCTTCTTGTTCTCCCACCCATTCGTGCATTCTTTCCAAAAATCGGGACTTTTATAAAAGGCCGCGAGATGTGGGACAAATTGTTCAAAAGCGGGACGTCTGGTCACCCTACTCTTTCCTCTTCTTTCTTGACAAAGTCTATGTTGCCCTCGGTAGAGTGCTATGGTGTCACAGCTCACAGCAACCTCTAACTCTTGGGCCCAAGAGATTCTCTTGCCTCAGCCTCCCAAGTAGCTGGGACTACAGACGCTCGCCATAACACCCAGCTATTTTTTGTTGTTGTTGCAGTTTTTTTGGCCGGGGCCAGGTTTGAACCCCCCACCTATGGTATATGGGGCTGGTGCCCTACTCCTTGAGCCACAGGCACTACCACCCGGCCATTTTGTTGTTGTTGTTGCCGTTGTCGTTTTTTCAGCTAACCCGGGCTGGGTTCAAACCCGCCAGCCTCAGCGTATGGCTGGTGCCCTACCCACTCAGCTACAGGCCCCGCCTTCTTCTTTTAATTTTTGAGACCAAGTCTCCCATACCACTCAGGCCCGAATGCAGTGATGTCCTCATAGCTTACAGCAGCCTCCAACTTTTAGGCTCAAGTCATCTTCCTGTCTCACTTTCCTGAGTAGCTGGGACTACCTATGCATGGCTAATTTTAAAAACAATTTTTTTTAGTAGGGATGGCATCTCACTATTGCCTCAGCTAGTCTCTAACTCCTGGCCTCAAGTGACCCATCCACCTCCACCTCTAAAGGGCTAGGATTACAGGCCTGGCTTACAGTAACCTTTTCTACTTGGCTAGGGCTGTCCATTTGGAAGCCATTACAGTCTGGACCAAGCTCACCAGCCAATAATGTGGTATCTGAGCCAACCTTAGTTTCCTCATCTAGAAAATGGGAAAGTTATGAGATAACAATGGCATAATGGAGGCAAAGCATGCCATGCTTGGCACAAGATATAAAGTCAATAGCTTTATTTGTTTGTTTGTTTGTTTGTTTGTTTGTTTTTGAGACAGTATCTTGCTCTGTTTCCTGGACTAGAGTGTAGTAGTGTTGTCATAGCTCACTGCAACCTCTAACTCCTGGGCTCAAGTGATCCTCCTGCCTCAGCTACTAGAGTAGTGGAGACTACAACCATGACCTCTAGCCCCCAGCCTAACCTTTTATTTTGTAGAATTTTATTTAGTCATTTTATGTTTTCATTGGTCATTGACACATCTGGTAAAGAAAATTTCAAAACTACAAAAGGATGACTAGAGTGAAAAGTCTATCTTCTCTGACCTCTGCCCCCTGCCCTGCAGGTTCCCTCCCAGAAGCCACCCCTACAACCAGCTGTGTGTCTACTCCCGGAACCAGTTTCTGATTTTTTTTTGGAGACTGTCCTCCTAGGCAGAGTACCGTGGCAGCACAGCTCACAGCAACCTCAAACTCCTGGGCTCAAGCGGGTTTCCTGCCTCCGCCTCCCAAGTAGCTGGGACCATAGGTGCCCGCCACAACGCCTGGCTATTTTTTGGTGCAGCTGTCATTGTTGTTTGGCGGCCCAGGCTGGATTCAAACCCACCACCTTAGGTGTATGTAGCTGGCGCCTTAGCCACTTGAGCCACAGGTGTCAGCCCCAGTTTCTGATTTTACTAGCAGATTTGCACACCTGTCCTGTGCCAAGGAGTTTAGGTTTTATGTATCAAATGATGGAACAGGACATAGTTGCTTAATAACTTGTTAGGCATCTACTTTGTACCACTGGGACACTGGCAAATCCACCAGACACCATGGAGTTACTCACTGGCCAATGCAGAGGAAGGGCTGAAGGATCAGAACAGGACAGTAAAGTCTATAAGAGGAATTCGTAGCCATGGGGGCAGAATCTGAGAGTGGTCTTCCAAAGTCATAACCTGAGAACAAAGACTTGAGCGTGTTTCAAGCTTCACAGCAGTTGTGAAGTCTAGGAGTGAGGAAAGAACAGCGGCAGCTGAAGCGACTGGACCTTTCTCACTGCCACATGGTTTCTTTGTTGGTTCATTTATTTAGACTGATCCCCTGAGCCTATCTCAGGGCCTTTGCATTGCTGTTCCTCCTGCCTGGAATATACTTTTCCCAGAGCTCCATATGGCTTGCTCCCTCATAGCCTTTAGTTCTTTGCTCAAATATCGACTTCTCAGAGGATCCTGCTCAAACTACCCTATTTAAAATAGTAGTTTCTACTGGACTCAGTGGTCCCAGCTACTTAGGAGGCTGAGGTAAGAAGATTCCTTGACCAGGAGTTCAAAGCTGCTATGATCTATGGTTGTATCACTGCATTCCATCCTAGGTTACAGAGTGAGACTCTGTCAATGGCCAAGGTGGAGATTGCTAATTTATTTTACTTATTTTTATATTTCGTAGAGATGAGGTTTTGCTACGTTGCTCAGGCTTGTCTTGAACTCCTGGCCACAAGTGATTCTCCCTTCTCAACCTGCATGAGCCACTGCACACACAGCCCACTTTTTCTATTAATATTTACCTCCTAACATCCTATATAATTTCCTTGGGGGAGGTTTGTAATACCTTTTATTTGTCTCTCCCATTAGAGTACAAATTTCCCCCAAGGCTTGAATTTTCTTGTTCCCTGCTGTAGCCTCAGCATTCAGCATAGTACCTGGACCACAGTAGGTGGTCAATAAATGTTTCCTGAATGGTCTCCTTCACTCATCATCCTATTGCAGGGATATTACTGAAAACAGAGAAAGGTCTCCCTTTGTTTCTTGGGTCTTGAGGTCTCTATTCCCCTGTGGTCACTGGACACATGTGGTGCCCACAGATTATTTATTCAATACTACTGGAGTTGGATCCAAGCATAGCCACAAATTGGCTGGATGTTCTTGGGCAAGCAGTTAGCTCCTTCAGAGCTGTTGTCTTCTAATCTGTAAGTGACACACGGACAAACCCTCCCACATTGGCTGTGTTGAAGATTGGAGTTCACCTTCGTTCTGTTCCCAGTCCTCACTGCCTGTTTCCCCTCACAGAAGTAGCCTGTAAACACTTCAGTCAGGTCATGTCCCTCCTCTGCTCAGAATGCTCCATGTCTCCCATTTCACTTACAGGCAAAGTCAAAGTCCTTCCACACCCCACAAGCCCTGTATGCCCTCTGCTGCCGACTCCATGGTTTCAGCCATATGGGACTCCTCACCAGAAACCACTGATCACATTCCAGCTCTAGGTCTTTGCACTGGTCTTTCCCTCTTCCTGGACCACTTTCCCCTGAACACCTATATGTTTTACTTCCTTTAGGTCTTTGTTACCTTCTCAGGTGACACTGCATCTAAAATCCTCTTCCAGCCTTTTTTTCTTTTTTTTAAAGACAGATTCTCACTCTGTCGTCCAGGGTAGAGTGCCATGGCATCACAGCTCACAGCAACCTCAAACTGCTGGGCTCAAGCAATCTTCTTGCTCCAGCCTCCCAGGTAGCTGGGACTACGGGCACCCACCACAACGCCTGGCTACTTTTAGAGAGAAGGTCTTGCTTTTGCTCAGGCTGGTCTTGACCTCCTGAGCTCAGACAATCCATCTATCTGTCTTGGCCTCTAAGAATGCTAGGATTATAGGCATGAACCACTTCACCTGGCATTTCCTTTCCCTTTCTACCTCAGTTCAAACAGGGTTCCCTCACTAGCATATTGATTATGAGTCTAAAAGGGAGGTAATGACCTGGAGATCTACACAACAAGAGGTTCAAAGTTTGACCATTTTGAGCCAAGCCTGGGTAAAGGTGAAAGGTTGCAACCAGCCCTTTCCTGTGGATCAAAGGCTCAACTGCAGGTGACCTCTGTCCTTGGAGTGTGTGGTCAGTGTCAGTTTTGCAGCTTAAAGGGGGTCTTTGCTGGCCATGCATATCACTGGAATTTACGCAGCCCACATCACATGCTAAAGGGTTCCTGACATCTAGCTTTTCCTAGCCCCCTACATCACAGCACAAGGGTTTTCACAAAGGCCAGGGGTCAGGGCTGGAATACAGAAGGGCAGCCCCCAGGTAGGAGGTACAGAGCAGGTGCCATTACAGGTTGGTCTAGCACAGTGGTTCTCAACCTTCCTAATGCTGTGATATATTTTCATTGTTACAAAGGGGTTGCGACCCATAGGTTGAGAATTGCTGTTAGATGACACCTAACATGTTCCTCCCCCACTAACTTCCCAAACATCTGCTGCATTTTTTGTTTTCAGCTCAGTTTGTGGGTAACCACCAAGCCCAGTGAGGAGGAGGAGGAGGCTCCCATTGAGGGAGGCTGACTTGGGGATGGTGCTGATTTGCATAGACATTTTTATTCCCTTCAGTTCCCTGAGCAACCACAAAGCCAGTGTGAGGCAGAAAAAATGTACAGAACTAGCCTCCAGGCAGGTGTTGGGAAAGAGTCAGACCTCCCTTATGTCTTGAACCCCTGGACAGGTCACACTGACTCTCTGGGCCTCAGTTTCCTCCTCTGTGAAGTGGAGATATAATTGCATTTACCTCACATACTATGTGCCAGGCTTTGTTCTGAATCCTAATATGATCAAATCCCTGCCCTGCCCTCCATGCACCCCTGCATAGACCTGTCCCTTGCCCACTAGCTTCTGGCTAGATTTTAGCCAATGAGAAGCTCTAAGGGATAGCTTGTTAATTAAGAGAATGGGAGAAACCAGTCTCCCACCAGACCTGCCTTCCCTTTATCCAAATTTTTTTTGGAGGGGGGCAGACTGAGTCTTACTATATTGCCCTGGGTAGAGTGCTGTGGCATTATAGCTCATAGCAACCTCAAACTCTTGGGCTAAAGCGATTCTCTGCTTTAGCCTCCTAAGTATCTGGGACTGCAGGCACCTGCCACAAGGCCTGGCTATTTTTTGGTTGTAGTTGTCACTGTTGTTTGGCAGCCTAGGCTGTATTTGAACCCGCCAGGTCCCGTGTATGTGACTGGTGCTCTAGCCGCTGAGCTACAGGCACCGAGCCTATCTACATCCAAATTTTTATTAAAAAAAATGTTTTTGGCTCAGCACCTGTGGCTCAAGCAGCTAAGGAGCCAGCCATATACACCTGAGCTGGCGGGTTCGATTCCAGCCTGGGCCTGCCAAACAACAATGATGGCTGCAACCCAAAAATAGCCAGGCATTCTCGCAGGCACCTGTAGTCCCAGCTACTTGGGAGGCAGAGGCAAGAGAATTGATTGAGCCCAGGAGTTGGAGGTTGCTGTGACCTGTGGTGCCACAGCACCCTACCCAGGGCAGCTTGAGGCTCTGTCTCAAAAAAAGAAAAAGGCTTGGCGCCTGTGGCTCAAGTGGCTAAGGCACCAGCCACGTACACCCAATGTGGCGGGTTTTCAAATCCAGTCTGGGCCTGCCAAACAACAATTACAGCTGCAACCAAAAAATAGTTGGGCATTGTGGCGGGTGCCTGTGGTCCCAGCTACTCGGGAGGCTGAGGCAGGAGACTTGCTTGAGCCTAGGAGTTGGAGGTTGCTGTGAGCTGTGATGCTTCGGCACTCTACCCAGGGGGACAGCTGGAGGCTCCTGTCTCAAAAAAAAAGAAAAAATTTTTTTTCATGATCTGCCATATCCTTTATTTTTATTTAATTTCATTTAGGTTAGTTTAGTTTTGAGACAGAGTCTCACTTTCTTGCCCTGGTAGAGTGCTATGGCATCATAGCTTACAGCTACCTCAAACTCTTGTTCTCAAGCCATCCTCTTGCCTCAGCCTCCAAGTAGCTGGGACTGCAGGCACCTGCCACAAGGCCTGGCTACTTTTTTTGTTTTTTGCAGTTTTTTGCCAAGGCTGGGTTTGAACCCGCCACCTCCAGTATATGGGGCCAGAGCCCTACTCCTTTGAGCCACAGGCGCTGCCCAACCTGGCTACTTTTTAGAGATGGGGTCTCACTCTAGCTCAGGCTGGTCTCAAACTCGTGAGCTCAAGTGATCCACCCTCCTCAGCCTCCTAGAGTGCTGAGATTACAGGTGGGAGCCATTGTACTAGTCTATTTTTTATTTTTACAGATGAGGGTCTCACTATGTTGCTAAGGCTGGCCTCAAACTCCTAGGCTCAAGGGATCCTCCCATTTCAGCTTCCCAAGTAACTAGGACTACAGGTGCACTTCATTGTCCCCAGCTTTGCTAATTTTTTTTTTTTTTGCCGTTTTTGGCTGGGGCTGGGTTTGAACCCACCACCTCTGGCGTATGGGACTGGCACCCTACTCCTTTGAGCCATAGGTGCTGCCCTAATTTTTTTTTTAAAGAGTTTTTAGGGCAGCACCTGTGGCTCAGTGAGTAGGGCGCTGGCCCCATATACAGAGAGTGGTGAGTTCAAACCCCACCCTGGCCAAACTGCAACAAAAAATAGCCAGGCATTGTGGTGGGCGCCTGTAGTCCCAGCTACTTGGGAGGCTGAGGCAAGAGAATCACCTAAGCCCAAGAGCTGGAGGTTGCTGTGAGTTGTGACGCCACAGCACTCTACTGAGGGCGACAGAAACAGAATGAGACTCTTATTTCTAAAAAAATAAAAATAAAGAGTTTTTGTTTGGGGCGGCACCTGCGGCTCAAGGAGTAGAGTGCCGGCCCCATATACCGAGGGATGGCGGGTTCAAACCCTGCCCCAGCCAAAACTGCAAAAAAAAAAAAAGAGTTTTTGTTTATTAAATCTGCCTTGTTCTTTTCTTTCTTCCTACCTTCCTTCCTTCCTTCCTTTCTTTCTTTCCTTCCTTCCTTCTTTTATTTTTTTTGAGATAGAGACTCAAGCTGTCTCCCTGGGTAGAGTGCTGTGGCATCACAGCTCATAGCAACCTCCAACTCTTGGGCTTAAGCAATTCTCTTGCCTCAGCATCCCAAGTAGCTGGGACTACAGGCGCCTACCACAACACCGGCTATTTTTTGTTGTTTTTGTCATCATTGTTGTTTGGCAGGTCTAGGTTGGATTTGAACCCTCCAGCTCTGGTGTATGTGGCTGGCACCCTAGCCACTTGAGCCACAGATGCGGAGCCGCCTTCTTATTTTTTTTTGCAGTTTTTGACCGGGTCTGGGTTTGAACCCGCCACCTCGGGCATATGGGGCCGATGTCCTACTCCTTTGAGCCACAGATACCGCCCAGCTTTGCTAATTTTTAAATAATCTCTCTATACCCTTGGTTTCTCATCTATGTAACCAACTCCTGTATTAAATCCCCTCTGTTTGAGATACTTCTATTTTCCTGACTAGACCATAACAGATGTAAAGCTATTGTGAGAGGTTTTTTTTTTTTTTTCTGAGACAGAGTCTCACTATGTAGCCCTTGATAGAGTGCTATGGCATCACAGCTCACAGCAACCTCAAACTCTTGGGCTCAAGCGATTCTCTTGCTTCAGCCTCCCAAGGTGGGATGACAGGCACTTGCCACAACACCCGGCTATTTTTTGTTGCAGTGGTCATTGTTGTTGAGCTGGCTGGGGCTAGGTGTGAACCCACCACCTTCGGTGTATGTGGCTTGTGCCTTAACTCCTGTGCTACAGGCACTGAGCCAAGAGGTTTTTTTTTTTTTTTAAGTTATTGTTATGTAATGTTTGAAGCTGATTGAATTAAGGGAAAAAAAAGAAAATTATTTATATGGGCCAGCACAGTGGCTCTTCCCTGTAATCCTAGCACTCTGGGAGGTGAGTGAATTGCTTGAGCTCAGGAGTTCAAGATCAGCCTGAGCAAGAGCACAACCCTGTCACTACCAAAAATAGAAAAATTAGCTGGTGTCATGGTGGGTGCTTGTAGTCTCAGCTACTCCAGAGACTGAGGCAGGAGGATTGCTTGAAACCAAGAATTCGAGTTTGCTGGAAGCTCCAATGAAGTCACTGTACTCTACCCAGGGCTATAGAGTGAGACTCTGTCTCGGAATAAAAAGTTATTGCTATTTTTTAGATACAATAAAATCTTCCCTTGTTAGGGTACAGTTGTGCAAGTTTTGGCAAACATATAGTCATGTAACCAAAACCACAGTCAAGATGTAGCCTGATTCTATCACCAGAAAAATTCTTCTGTGCTCTTTTGTAGTCAACTTTTCCCTCCACCCCCACATCGACAACTATTGGTCTATTCACCATCCCTACAGGTTTGCCTTTTCTAGGTCACAGAAATGGAATCGATACAGTAAATAGCCTTTTTTTTTTTTTTGAGACAGAGTCTCACTTCATCAGCCTCCCAAATAGCTGGGATTACAGGCAACTGCTGTAACATCCAGCTGTTTTTAGAGACAGGGGTCTTGCTCTTGCTCAGGCTGGTCTTGAACCTGTGAGCTCAGGGCAATCCACCCATCTTGGCCTCCCAGAGTGCTAGGATTACAGGTGTGAGCCACTGCACCCAGCTATGCCTGGTTATTTTTTGAATTTTGTGTAGATATAAGGGTCTTGCTATATTGTCCAGGCTGGTTTCAAACTTCCAGCTTCAAGCAGTCCTCCTGCCTCAACCTCTCAAACCACAGGAATTAAAGGCATGAGCCATGTGCCAGGCCACTTTGTAACCTTTTGTGTTTTGTTTCTTTCCCTCATCCTAATGCGTTTGAGATTAGTTGCTAAAATCACCAGCTGCTTTTTTCTGATTACTGAGAGGTCTACTGTTGTGAGGATGTACTGTACTTTGTCCAGCCTAGCTGAGGGAGCTGCTGTGAGTGATTGATGATGACTCAATATTTGTAGAGTGATTAGGATGGTAACTGGCATGTTTTACACGTGTCAGCTGTTATGATTTTGCTGGGGTGGGTGGCGCTTGCTGAGAAGTGGCCTCTTTAGCGTTCCTGTGATCTTACTTGTGCCTGTCTCCCCGGGCTGGAAGAGAGAGCCCACCCCTCCCAGCTTTGAAGGGCCAAGACTACATCTGGTGCAGACGTGGCAAAGGCTGGACTCTACTGGGAGCCTCTCTTCCCCCTCCCTGAAGCTGAAAGCAGGCCCAAGTCCATGGATGAGACCAGGCGGCTGCCTTTCCTCTGCCTGCCAAAATCAGCATCTGGGAAGCTTCTCTGTAGCCTGGGGCCCCTTCCCTCAGTGCTGGGACAATGATGAGAAAGTAGGGATCCATCTCAGACACTTCTCTCCCTGCAGTTAGTTCTTCCTGCCAAAAGCTGAGAATGAGGGGTGGGGGTGGAGGTGGGGTGGGAGCGGAGACAGTGGAAGACAAGAAAGCATGGAGAGCACACCTCATCTCATTGATTTGGGGGAGTTTGGGATATTTGAAGTTGGTGAAGTTGGGAACAGAAATCAGAGGGTTCCCATCATCTGGATTACAGAGAATGTTCCACGCCTCTCTTTGACTGATGTAGTACTGTGTGGCCATCACAGCCTTTCTTCTGTTCTATCCCACTGGGGCAGGAATAAGGGTCCCTGTACAGGGACTGGAACAAACCAGAGGGCAGGGAGACTGGGCACGGTGACTTGTACCTGTAATCCCAGCACTTTGGAAGGCTGAAGTAGGAGGATCACTTGATGCCAGTAGTTCTAGATCAGCCTGGGCAACAGCAGGATCCTGTGTCTAAAAAAAAAAAAAAAAAATTATCCAGGCACAGTAGCACATGCCTGTAACCAACTTGAACCCAGGAGTTCCAGGTTACAGTGAACTACAATTGTGCAACTGTACTCTAACATGGGTTACAGAGTGAGACCTTGTCTTTAAAAGATAAAATATTTTGGCTCGGTGCCTGTGGCTCAAGTGGCTAAGGCGCCAGCCACATACACCTAAGGTGGCGGGTTCGAATACAGCCCAGGCCTGCCAAACAACAATGACGGCTGCAACCAAAAAATAGCCGGGCATTGTGGCAGGCGTCTGTGGTCCCAGCTACTTGGGAGGCGGAGGCAGGAGAATCGCTTGAGTCCAGGAGTTGGAGGTTGCTATGAGCTGCAATGCCATGGCACTCTACCCAGGGGAACGCTTGAGGCCCTGTCTCAAAAAAAAGAAAAAAAAATGATAAAATATTTTGGAGTGGCGCAGGGAGTAGGGTGCCGGTCCCATATGCCAAAGGTGGTGGGTTCAAGCCCCAGCCTGGGGCAAACTGCAACAAAATAAATAAAAACATTAAAAATCATAATAATAGGCTTGGCGCCTGTGGCTCGATCGGCTAAGGCGCCAGCCACGTACACCTAAGGTGGCGGGTTCGAATCCCCAGCCCAGGCCCGCCAAACAACAATGATGGCTGCAACCAAAAAAAAAAAAATCATAATAATAATGATTATAAAAGATAAAATATTTTTAAAAAGGAGTCAGAGAGCCAGGGCTGTTGGGCTGAGAGGAGCTAGGTAGCTCTAGTTCAAATCCCATCACTCTTATGTACCTCAGTTTTCCT
>CAUYQV010166332.1:0-12852 GCA_963574575.1 Galagoides demidoff
GGCACCTGTGGTCCCAGCTACTTGGGAGGCGGAGGCAGGAGACTCGCTTGAGCCCAGGAGTTGGAGGTTGCTATGAGCTGTGATGCCATGGCCCTCTACCCAGGGGGATAGCTTGAGGCTCCATCTCAAAAAAAAAAAAAAATATGAGCACTTCTCATGTCCTAAACTGTGCTGTAGGTTCTAGATGCAAATAGGACAAAGTTTAGAGTCTGGGACAGTTCTTACTTTATCTCATTTTCATACTGAGCCTAAACTGTTAAGGATTTGTGTTTACCTTAAAGCAAGGGTCCTCAAACTTTCACTGTCCCTCACACCATTGGAGGGTCGGACTGCAGGCCCCGGGACAGGTCGGCTGCTAAGCAAGACAGGCAGCAGCAAGAAAACCACCCAACAGGCCAGCCAGATAAATGTCCTAGGTAGGCTGCATGTGGCCTGCAGGCCATGGTTTGAGGAAGCTGCCTTAAAAGTAACAGAATCCTGAAAAAGAGTATCTTAAACTAGAAATTTCATTTTTCCCATGTGGAGATTCTGAAGGCAGGCAGTCCAGAGCTGGTATGTAGCAGTTCCATGAAGCAATCAGGAATCCATATTCCTGTTTTATTTAGCCGCCCTTAACGTGCAACATGTCATCTTTTTCCCCCAAAGGTCACTCAGTCTATAGCATTACATGGTCATATGTGCAAGACAAAGGGAAAGGAGAAGAGTCCAATGTATAGTTTATGTTACAAGCTTTCCAGAAATTTTTCCAGTCGCTTCTCTCCATATCTCATAGGGTAGGCCCATGTTATGTAGAGGACCCTAGCTGTATGGGAAGCTGGGAAATATAGTTTTTAATTTTATTTTTTGAGACAGAGTCTCACTATGTCATCCTCAGTAGAGTGCTGTGGCATCACTGTACTGAGTGTGCTCACTTGCAAGCAATTCTCTTGCCTTTGCCTCCCCAAATAACTGGGACTCCCGGTGCCTGCCATGACACTTGGCTGTTTTTTGTTGCAGTTGTCATTGTTGTTTAACTGGGCCAGGCCGGGTTTGAACCCGCTACCCTTGGTGTATGTGGCTGGTGCTATAACCGCTGTGCTTTGGGCACCAAGCCTAAATTTAGTTTTTTAATTAGCGCATTGCTGCTTTGAGTGCAATGTGAGTCCTGTCAGGAGAAGGGAGAAACAGATAATCGGTAACAGGATCTGCTATCTTTGGCTTGTGTGAATATACTCCAGAGGGAGAAAGGGCAGTGAGCATGTGTGTGTTTTCCTTTGGAGTGTGACAAAAATCAGGTTCCTAACGTGGCTGATAGTTTCTGAGGATGAATCTGCTTGTTTAAAAGTTTTCCATTCTTTCCATTTCCTAGTCTATTTCCCAAGTCTGAGGCCATTACTTTTCATTGTTCATGCTGTTTTTCTGGTATTCTGCCTTTTGTTGCTCTTTTTGATTCTTATTATGGAAGGTGAGGTTTTAGTTTCTATTGTCACTCTCCCTTCTATGTCTCCAGTATGGTTGTATTATAATTTTAAAAATTAGTATTCAGTCCAGGATAGTGGCTCACACCTGTAATCCCAATGCTTTAGGAGGCCAAGATAGGAGGATTATTCGAGACCAGTGGGTGAAGACCAGCCTGGGCAACATTGCAAGACCTGTGTCTGCAAAAGTAATTAGCCTGTAATAACAGTGACCCAAAGAGTTTATTTCTCACTCATGCAACAGGCTTAAAGCATGCAAACCAGGGTTGGTTGGTAGCTGTACTCCACTGTGTCTGAAGGCACCCAGGCTGCTTCTCATTTCTTTTTTTTTCTTTTGAGTCTATGTCACCTTCAGTAGAGTATTGTGTCACAGCTCACAGCAATCTCCAACTCTCAGGTTTAAGCGATTCTCTTTCTTCAACCTCCCAAGTAGCTGGGACTACTGGTGTCTGCTACAACACCCAGCTAATTTTTTTCCTTTATTGTAGTTGTCACTGTTGTTTAGCAGGCCTGGACTGAGCTTGAACCCACCAGCCCTGGCGCTGTAACCACTGAGCCACAGGTGCCAAGCCTGCTTCTCATTTCTGAGGTGGGACTTTGGCCTTGTGGTCCAGGATGATGGTGGCCTCTGATTCTAGGTAGCAGAAGGAAAGAAAGGATTGAGGTCACGTACAAACATACCCTTAAGGAAGATTTCAGCCATGTGACGTTTCTACTGAATTGTTTTCCAAAATCTATTCTCCTGACCTTCTCTAGCTTCCTTTCCCCAGAAGGCTAGCAGATATTTATATTCTGATTGTTCATGTTTATAGTAAAAAATTTGGTTACTTTGGAAGACAAGGGGAATATCTTTTGGGAGACAAGCAAGAAACCACCTCTTCCACAGAGGTTTTCTTCAGATGGGTTAGTGGTCCTCAGATCTGTTACCTAATAACTAGATTCTAGCACTTTGAGAGGCTAGAGCAGGAGGATTTCTTGAGGCCAGGAGTTCGAGACCAGCCTGAGCAATGTAACAAGACACTGCTCCACAAAAAAGTAGAAAAAGTAGTCAGGTGTGATAGCACATACCTGTAGTCCCAGCCACTCAAGAGGCTGAGGCAAGAGGATCACTTCAGCTTAGGCATTTGAGGTTTCTGTGAGCTATGATGGCACCACTGCATGCTAGCCTGGGTGACAGAGTAAGACCCTTTAAGCAAAGAAAAAGGTTGACTGGGAATTCCAAGTGTTTGGTGTGACAGATTTCATGGTGGTCAGATAGAGACCCCACACATCAGAGCAAATAGGTATTTTCTCAGGGGCCATTTGGTTTTCTCCAGCCCAGTGTATATCCTTAGCCACCAGTATTCTGGGAGCAAGGCAAGGGAACAGGACAGAAGTTCGTACTGTCTGTTATTGGATTTTCCTTTCATAGTTTTTATCAGTATGCCACCTTCCTGCCCTCTGCCCCACCTGGTCCCTGAATTAAGAGCCTCTTTGATTCCATTTATCTGGAAAGAACACCTGATTCCTAAGGTAGTGGTCATCTGGACACACAGGGGCAGCTAGTAGAGGGAACATTTAACTTGTCCTACCTCCTTCAGCCCCACTTACTGCTAATAGCTCTCACTTGTGGTTCCCTCCATTCCTAGGTCTCTGGGGCTCTAACCTGCAGACCATTCCCTTTTATAATGAGACTGCTCTGCCAAGTCAGTTATCACACTACTTCTCCGCTGTCACATCAGGCTTGTTACTAAGCCTCCTCTTATCCTGTTCTCTTGTTGGAGAATTAACTGTCTTATTCCTTCAGGGTTAGGAGAAAGGAGAAGGTGTGTGTTAAGTCTGCCTTGCTCAGCTAGAAGTTTTATATGACTTTTCCTATTAGAAATGTCCTCAGTCGGGTGGTGCCTGTGGCGCCAGCCCCATGTACCAAGGGTGGTGGGTTTGAACCCGGCCATGGCCAAATTGCAACAAAAAAATAGCCAGGTGTTATGGCGGATGCCTATAGTCTCCGCTACTTGGGAGGCTGAGGCAAGAGAATCGCTTAAGCCCAGGAGTTGGAGGTTGCTGTGAGCTGTGATGGTACAGCACTTCTACTGAGGGCAATAAAGTGAGACTCTGTCTCTAAAAAAAAAAAAAAAAAAAGAAAAGAAAAGAAAAGAAATGTCCTCAGTCTTGGAACTGCAGGCTGACATTTATTAAGCACCATTGTGTTTTCAGCCTTTTGCTCTGCATCATGTGGGTCATGTAAGTATCAGGCAGGGTTCCTGTTTGCAAGGGCTTTTAATCTAGGTAGTAAGATAAAATGTAGCTTGAAAAACTAACAGATGCAAGAGGAAAAGAAAAACTAACATATTTATGGTTTGAGTATTTATGTGCTCCCAAAATTCAGATGTTGAAAACCCAGTCACCAAGTTGATGGTATTAGGAGGAGGGTCCTTTGGGAGGTGTAGGGTTCATGAGTGAGCCCTCACAAATGGGCTCAGTGCCTTTATGAAAGAGACCCTAGAGGACTGTCTTGCTGCTCTATTATGTGAGGACACAGCTGGGAGTTGCCATTGGTGAACCAGAAGTGAGCCCTCACCAGACACTGAGTCTGCCTGTGTCTTGATGTTTATGTGTCCCAACCTCCTGAACTGTGAGCAATCTCTGGAGTTGTTGGTTTTTCATAAGCCACGCACTTGATGGTGTCTGGTCATAGCAGTCCAGATGGACTAAGATTAATACTTAGTGCTATAGCTTTTTGGAGAAGAGATTTTTGTGGACTTGAACTACTGGTAGAGGTGGCATAGAGGAAATGGGGTTTTAGCTGAGTTTAGAGGGATGAAATGGCAGTTAGGGAAATGGGGAGGAATTAACTCTGGGCAAAAGAAGAGATTGTGACAGGTAGAAGTAAGCAAGCCTATAGTTGGTAGATTTGTAGTCTGTCTGAAATAGGTTACATCTAAAGAATACTAGGGTAATAGATATAAGGTGGCCATATTCAGGAAGAGATATGTACAGACAAATTTGAACTTGATTAAGTGGGTAGTGGGGAACAGTTAAAAAGAGAGAGTTGATAAATGTAAGTTTAGGGGAAGAAGCATTGGTCACAAACATGCAGGCAGTGGTGTACAGGAGCTCATGAAAGCTTAAACTTTTCAATAGTAAAATTTTGGGGAATTTTGTGACTTGGTTAATATGAATTTGGGCAGTTTAAAATCAGCTTTGATGGGAATATTTATACCACAGGAATAGGCAAATGCTACAAAGCAGGCCTCTGCCTCCCCCCCAAGAGCTGGTTATTGAACATTTATCTATATACCACTGTATGGAAGATCTGAAAGGCCAAACCTCACTTTAATGATTATTTCATGGTAGGCACTGTGCTAGGCATGTTGCAGCTAAACCTATAAAAGGGATGTCAACCCAGTTAAAAGGGATTTTATCAAAAAGGCAATAGTGGATACTGGTGAGGATGTGGAGAAAGGGGAATACTCATACACTGTGGGGGAAATGTAAATTAATGCAACCACTATGGAGAACGGTGGAGGTTCCTTAAAAACTAGAAATCGAAGTACCGTATGACCCAGAAATGCCACTGCTTGGTGTATATCCAAAGAAGAAGAATTCACTGTATCTAGAGGACATCTGCATTCCCACATTTATTGCTGCACTGTTCACAATAGCCAAGATTTGGAATCAACCTAAGTGTCTCCATCAATGGATGAATGGATAAAATTGTACATATATGTTGGGCAGCGCCTGTGGCTCAAATAGTAGGGCGCCAGCCCCATATGCTGGAGGTGGTGCATTCAAACCCAACCCTGGCCAAAAACTGCAAAAAAAAAAAATTGTACATATATGCAATGGAATATTATATAGCCTCAAGAAAGAAACTCGGCCATTTGTAACAACATGGATGAAACTAGAGAACATTATGTTAAGTGAAATAAGCTTTTCATAGAAAGACAAATCTCACATCTTTTCACATGTGAGGGCTAAATATTAAAAACAATCTCATGGAGACAGACTAGAGTGATGGTTACTGAAGGCTAAGGAGGGGAGCTGGAAGGAGTGGATAAAGTGGAGTTGGTTATTGGGTGCAAAAATATAATTAGATAGACTCAACGATACTGAGTAGAACAAAGAGACTATAATCAATAATAAATTAGAATATACTTTAAAACAACTAAAACAGTAGAATTGGAATGTTCTTAACGAGGAAACGATAAATTCCTAAGGTAATGGAGACACAATTTATCCTAATTCGATTAACTCATATTGTATGTTTATATCAAAATATCACATGTATCCTGTAAAGATATAGAACTACTGGCCAGGCATGTCTGTAATTCTAGAAGAGGCCAAGGCAGGAGGATTGCTTGAGGCCAAGAGTTCAAGACCAGCCCCAGCAAGAGTGAAACCCCATCTCTACCAAAAATAGAAAAAAAATAGGAATACACCTGTAGTTACAGCTACTCAGGAGGCTGAGGCAGGAGGATTGCTCAAGCCCAGGAGGTTCCAGTGAGCTATGATGATGCCACTGCATTCTATTCCATGCAACAAAGCAAGACAATCTCAGGAAGGAAAAAAAAACGGTTACAACTATTATGTACCCATAATAATTAAAAATAAGAAAAAATTTAAAAATAGAAAAGTATACAGTTTAGTGGTTGTTAGTAGATACATAGGGTTCTGCAACCATTACCAATATTTAACTATGGAACATTTTCATCACCCAATAAATGAAACCCTGTGCCTGTTAGCAGTTACCATTCCGCCTATATTCCCAGCCCTTGGTAACCTCTATTCTACATTGTTTCTGTGGATTGGCCTATTCTGTGCCTTTCACGTAAAATAGTTTCAAATATGTGACCCTTTGTGGCTGGCTTATTTCACTTAGCATAATGTTTTGAATGTTCATCTGTGTCATATCATGTACCAAACTTCATTTTTTTTTTTTTTTTTTTTTACAGTTTTTGGCCAGGGTCAGGTTTGAACCTGCCACCTCCGGTATATGGGGCTGGAGCTCTACTCCTTTGAGCTACAGGCACCACCCACAAACTTCATTCTTTTTTAAGGCTGAGTAAAATTCTGTTGTATGATTCTGTTGCCTTTTATTTACCCATCATTTGATGGACATTTGAGTTGCTTTCACTTTTCGGTTATGAATAATGCTGCTGTGAACTTTGTGTACAGGTTGTTGGGTGGACATATATGTTTTCAGATCTTTAATGTGTATCTAGAAGTGCAATTGCTGAGTCATATGGTAACCCTGTGTTTACATTTTTGAGGAACTGCCAAACTTCTACAGCAGCTGCACCATTTTGCTTTCCCACCAGCAAGTGTTCTAACTTCTCATGTCCTTCCTAGCACTTACTTTACATTTTTAAAATTACAGCCATCCTAGTAGGTGTGAAGTGGTATCTCACTGTGGTTTTGGTTTTCACTGTGTGTGAAGTGGTATCTCATTGTAGTTTTTGTTTTCACTGTGTGTGAAGTGGTATCTCATTGTGGTTTTGATTTTCATTTCCCTGATGACTAATGACGTTGAGCATATTTTCATGGACTTATTGACCATTTGTATATGATTTTTGGAGAAATGTCTTTAAATATTTTGCATATTAAATTGGATTGTCTTTGTATTTACTGAGTTGTAAAAGTTGTTTATAGATTCTGGATACCAGATCCTTATTAAATGTGAGTTGAAAATATTATCTGCCATTCTGTTAGTTGTCTTTTCATTTTCTTACTAGTGTCCTTTGAAACAAAATTTTAAATTTTGATGAAGTTCAGTTTATTCTTTGCTTATTTGTGCTTTTTGTGTTATATTGAACAAACAGTTGTTTACCAAAGTCCCAAAGATTTATACCTGTGCTTCTAAGAGTCTTACAGTTTTATCTCTTTTATGTCTATGATCCATTCGAGTTAACTTTTATATATAATGGAAGGTATGGGTCCAACTTTGTTTATTTGATAGCCAAGTGTCCAGCACAATTTGTTGAAAAGACTATTATTTTCCCCCATTGAATGGTTTTGACACTATTGTTTAAAAAAAAATTAGTTGACTATAGTTGTATGGATCTACTTCTGGATTCTTAATCTGAACTCTATTTTGTTCCAGTGATCCACATGTCTGTCCTTATGCCATTATCACACTGGCTTAATTATCATAGCTTTAGTAAGTTTTGAAATTGGGAAGTATGAGTCTTTCCACTTTGTTCTTTCTCGAGAGTGTTTTGGCTATTCAGAGTCCCTTGAATTTCCATGTGAATTTTCTGATCAACTTGCCCATTTCTGCAAGAAGGGCTGCTGAAATTTTAAGTAGTGGTTGCATTGAATCTGTCAGCTTGGGGAATATTACCATCTTAATATTAAGTCTTCCAGTCCATGAACATGAGATGTCTTTCCATTTATTTGAATATTATTTTCTTTTAATAATTTGTAGTGTTCAATGTAGAAGTCCTACACTTATAAGTTGATTTCTATTTTATTCTTTTTTGATCCTATTGTAAATGGAGTTACTTCTTAATGTCATTTTTGGATTGTTTATTGCTACAATATAGAAACACAACTGACTTTTATTAAATTGGTCTTGTGTCCTGAGACCTTGCTGAACTCATTTTTAGCTCTTTTTTTAATATATGGATCTTTCAGGATTTTATAGATAAGATTGTTACTTTTCTTGACCATTTGCCTTCCTTCTCCACAGGCCTTGTTGCTTCTCCACCGACGAGAAGCACCCCTTGAAGAGCAGCACCTGGTGGAGGATGCCAAGCTTCTCGTCCTCCTGAACCTGTCCTTCACATACTTGAAGCTAGACAGGCCGACCAGGGCCTTGCACTTTGGAGAGCAGGCTTTGATCATTGACCAAAAAAATGCTAAGGCCCTCTTCAGGTGTGGACAGGTGAGTTGGAGAGTAAGGACTTGAGAACAGATGTCCAGGAAAAGGTAGCAGCAGTACTTAACTCAGTTACTGCAAACATGCTTGCTTTCCTAAATATAGTTTCAAGACTCTTTCCTTTATGACAGGCTTGTCTTCTCATGACTGAGTATGAGAAAGCCCGAGATTTTCTAGTTCGAGCCCAGAAGGAACAGCCCTTCAATCATGACGTCAATAATGAGCTGAAGAAACTGGCCAGGTGAGACCTCTATCTGTAGGTATGTAAACAGAGGGTATGTGACATGACATGGGTGCAATTCTGGTTCATCTACCTGGGTAAAGGACCATCTGGGAATGTTGCCCAGAATGTGTTAGGAGGCAGCCCCTGCTAGAACTGGCTTTCTGAATTGCTCAGTGTGCTGAAACAGCAGTTCCCAGCAAGGAGGTCAGACAGACTGCCAAACTACAAATGTCTGGATCATTTTCCACCTCTCTTTCTCTTATCCTATAAATAAGTGCCACTAGAGAGGTGTTCCACTGAAATTTTTAAAAAGGCTTTTAAGTATTGCTCCATTACCCAGCCTGGAGTGCAGTGGCATGATCATAAGTCACTGCAGCCTCTAATGCCTGTGCTCAAGCAATCCTCCCGTCTCAGCCTCCCAAGTAGCTAGGACTACCAGTATGTATCACCATGCCTGGTGGATTTTTTAATTTTTTATAGAGACAGATATCTCACTGTGTTGCCCTGGCTGATCTTGAACACCTGTCCTCAAGCAGTCCTCCCACCTTGGCCTCCTAAAGTGCTGGTATTAGAGGTGTGTGCCACCATGCCTGTCATATTTTCTTCTGTATTGATGAGGTCCTCTAGTCCTCTTAACATTAAATAGTCAATCCAGATTGCCAGTTAAAGCTTTCTTGGCATTAAGAGTCTGAGATGTGTGCATCTCTTGTATTTGGAACTAGTGATTACATATTTATCCTTCTGGACTTCCCAGAAATTTCCTTTCTCATATTTAAAATTATGCTGTCAAGTTAGTTGCAGAAATTTGGGAATCTAACCATTGTTTAGCAAGAAAATCTCAAAAAAAAAATAAAATCTCAAAATAGGCTAGAGGCTGCTAATTATGAGGGGTAACTTGGCAAGACTCAGCCTGGAGCCTCACTGAGAGAGGCTCCGGTCCATCAAGGCTGCCATCTCTTCATGTTAAGGATGTTAAGGACTTCCTGGCTCGGCGCCTGTGGCTCAATCGGCTAAGGCGCCAGCCATGTACACCTAAGGTGGCAGGTTCGAATCCCCAGCCCAGGCCCGCCAAACAACAATGATGGCTGCAACAAAAAAATGGCCGGGCATTGTGGCAGGCGCCTATGGTCCCAGCTACTTGGGAGGCGGAGGCAGGAGACTTGCTTGAGCCCAGGAGTTGGAGGTTGCTATGAGCTGTGATGCCATGGCCCTCTACCCAGTGGGATAGCTTGAGGCTCCATCTCAAAAAAAAAAAAAAGGACTTCCTGTCCAAGGCTTCCTGAACAGCTCTTGGGTGCTTCCTGATCTCCTCCACCTTTCCTGTGCTGATTCAGTTTAAGACCTAAATTTTTAGTGTTTCTGAATATGAGTGCAGAATTCTGGCCACCAGATGTCATCTCCTACAAAGATAGACCTTCTCTAACTAGTGTATATTCTCTCAACAGCTATTACAGAGACTATGTGGATAAAGAGAGAGAAATGTGCCACCGAATGTTTGCTCCTTGTGAAAATGGCTCTACTGTGGGAGAAAATTGAAGGTAATTGAAGGCCTGGGGTCACAGACAGGCTGCTGCTGCTGCTTTTCTTTTTTTTTTGAGACAGAGCCTCAAGCTGTCACCCTGGGTAGAGTGCCATGGCATCATACCTCACTGCAACCTCCAACTCCTGGGCTCAAGCGAGTCTCCTGCCTCCACTTCCCAAGTAGCTGGTACTATAGGCACCACAACACATGGCTATTTTCTAGTTGCAGCCATCATTATTGTTTGGCAGGCCCAGGCTGGATTTGAACCTGCCAGCTCAGGTGTATGTGGCTGGCGCCTTAGCCGCTTGAGCCATAGGGTTCAAGGGTTTTGTCTAATGTAAAGAAGCATATTGTTCTTGGGCCCCAGTAGATAGTGGCTGTTTACAACTGAGGATGGATTGGGGAGGGGGGTAGGAGAGTTCCTTGTTGCAGCTAATGACACAATTATAGTGCAGAATTCAAATACTGTGGACCTTTTCATACAGAAGATCACTATTGGACAGTTCACCCAGACCTGGAGGTTACATTTATAGGTTTAGGGGACCTTGATATTTAAAATTTTCTAAAAATGGCCAGGCACAGTGGCTCCTATAATCTCAGCACTTTGGGAAGCCCAAGCAAGCAAATCACCTGAGCTCATGAGTTCAAGACCAGCCTGAGCTAGACTGAGACCCCCATCTCTAAAATTAGCTGGGCATTGTGTCAGGTACCTGTAGTCCTAACTACTTGGGAGGCTGAGACAAGAGAATTGCTTGAGCCCAAGTGTTAGAGGTTGCTGTGAGCTGTGACATCATGGCACTATATGACAAAGCAAGAGTCTGTCTCAAAAAAATTCTACTTTTTCTTTTATGTTTTATGTTAAAGTCTCCTTAAGGTAGTTTAGAACATGAAACTGAGTATAGTGATTAATGTGATTATTAAGCTTGGCTTTGAAGTGAAATATCAGGCTTTTCTTAATCTGTTTTTTTCTTGACAACGTGAAAGCCTTCAACTTCACTTCACTTCTAACATATTATTAAAGAAGAGAGAATTCAGGAGCCAAGGGGTAGGGATGGGCTGTAGCTCATAAATTCTGCTTACTATTAGAGATTTGAAGATGCTGAAACCAATGGAGAGCAGAATCTAACATTCCTACCAAACACACACCTTGTAGTTTAGCAGACACAGGGTAGGTTTTCCCCATGAGTACATGAGATAACCCTCTAGTCTGGTCTATTTAAGAAAATTAATGGAAACAAAATCACCTGCCTTAAACACCTGCTTAGCCAGGTAGATAACTCCACTCTCTTGAGAGAAGTTAAACAAGGAATAACGAGAAAACAGCTGCTGAACAGGCTCATAGTGATAAATCTCTCCTTTGTTGCTACCTACATCTCTACAAAAGAGGCTTGAGAGGAGGAGGCAGTGAAAAGCCCTATTCATCCCAGATGTTCTCACAAATGATGTATAAAGTGCTGCTATCTTCCCTGTCAGACTAAGCCAGTCGGCAGGAGAAGTAAATGTTGCCCTTATTGACGCTGACCCTTTGACCTTGGCTTTCAGGTCTTTGGGGTGGGGGTCAACTTTGGAGTCATGTTTGCCAGTCATCTGAACTGAGACATGAGCCAGAGGACTTCTCTTGTTTGGCTATTGTTAATGTCAGGTAGAAATGGAGGACTGGTGGCTGTTTGGCAGATATTTTGGGCTCTGATCCCACAGGTCCTGCCATTAATGAAAATCCAATTCCTCCAGGGTCTATCCTAAAACCAGGCTTGGGAAACCCAGCTGGGCAATAGTTTCCTTTTCGTTATCTTTATCTCTAGCCTTTGGTCTGTCAGATTTTGGAGGCTGATTTTTATTTATTTTTGTTTTTTTATTTCAATAGATTTAGGGGTTACAAGTGTTTTTTGTTACATGGGTGAATTGTATAATGCTGAAGTTAGGGCTTTTAGTGTACCTGTCACCACATAGTGTACATTGAACCTGATAGGTAGATTTTTATCCCTTCTGCCATTCTACCCCCTTTCTTAATTTCTAGTGTCTCTCTTTTTTTTTTTTTCAGTTTTGGCCGGGGGTGGGTTTTAACCTGCCACCCCCAGTATATGGGGCTGGCGTCCTATTCCTTGAGCCACAAGTGCTGCCCAGTTTCTAGTGTCCTTTATGTATCTTTGTTCCTGTGTTGTAGCCTTCATTTAGCTCCCACTTATAATTGAGAAAACATGGTATCTGTTTTCCATTCCTGAGATACGTCACTTTATTATAACATAATAGTCTTTAGTTCCATCCAAGTTGATGCAAAAGACAATTTCGTTCCTTTTTATGGCTGAGTAGTACTCCATGGTGTGTGTATGTATTTTGATATGCGCACACATACCACATTTTCTTTATCCACTCCTTGGTAGATGGGCACTTAGAATTGATTATGTATCTTTGCAATTATGAATTGTGCTGAGATAAACATTCAGATGCAGCTTTCTTTGTTTAATAAAATGATATCTTTTCCTTTGGGTAGATGACCAGCAATGGGATTTCTAGATCAAAGGGTAGGTCTGCTTTTAGTTCTTTGAGGAATCCCAAACTATTTTCTATAGATGTTATAGTAATTTACCTTCCCACCAACAGTATATAAGCATTCCCTTTTACCCATCTATACCAATATCTTTTATTTTTACTTCTTTTTTTTTTTGAGACAGAGCCTCAAGCTATCCCCCTGGGTAGAGTGCCATGGCATCACAGCTCATAGCAACCTCCAACTCCTGGGCTCAAGCGAGTCTCCTGCCTCCGCCTCCCAAGTAGCTGGGACCACAGGCGC